>VWZT01004842.1:100642-110941 GCA_013397055.1 Pachycephala philippinensis | reverse complement strand
GGGGGGGGAGCATTTATTGAAAATATTCCATTAATCAATAAATCAGCCATAACTTTTGTCAAAAACCAGATATCTGCTTTATCCCTATGAAATTTGTTCCTGTTACATCGGTGCTGTCATGGACAACCTTTAAATTCTCCTGAATAAGGGAAAAACCCCTGTGATGCAGTTAAAATCTGTGATGACTTTTGGACTGTCATTTCTCCAAGAAGATCCTGCCTGGCACCTCACAAAAGCATCTGTCACAGGTACGAGTGTGCTTACACAGGGAAGATAGAAGTACAGACTCTTCTGCAGCAGGGCTGCACAAAAGCTAAGTAACCAAGGCTTTGGTGTAGCGTGGCTGCACATTTAGTAAAGCTCAGTACAAACCTTAGTGCAGCCGTGTTTCTACAGATTGTTACAGAACTTTTGGGAACAAGCAGCATTGAAGCACACAAGCCAGTGCTTGTTATTCCTGCCAAAAACTTGGGTGTTAGCCAGATCCCTTTCTGGTATCAATCTTACCAGATATCTAAGCAAACCAAGATGTGACTCTATGCAAGCACATGCATCAGGACCAGAAAATTTGGGGAGTTAAAAACAATGCTTAATTTGCAGGTGTTACAAAGACACCCCTCTGGTCTGGATTTGCTACATCCTCCAGCGCAGCTGGTGGAATTTTGACAGCAGCAGTTAGTTACAAAGCGAGCCAAATAGGCTGGGTAAACTTTGCACGTAGCAGTTCAAACAAATCTTGAATCCTTCCTGATGAAGGGGTAAAATACGTGTTTAAGAGGTTGTGTGGATCAATAGGGCGCTATGCTAGCCGCCATATAGATGGAAAGGAGTTTTTTGTGCTGTTTTTTTCATTTTGTCCGAATAGATATGGCAGCTCTTTTTAAAAGACACAACTGGAAATTGCTGCCCAATGTCAGTTTCATTTCTGTATACTAATCTTTCACCTTCACTTTGAAGTAGTTTATTTTGCTAAAAGTTCTGCTAAGAATTTTCAGTACCTGAAGCTATTTGTCTTTTGAAAAAAATAAATATATATTAGCACTACTATCTCATTTCTCTTTTGTCTGTGACGTTTTGAGCTACTGTCCCCTCATAAGAAGCCCCCCTAAAACGCCTTAATATTTTAAGTTTGGCTTTTTAGCCTACATGCTTTTAACTTATTCATGGACAGAGAAAAAAGGAAACAGTTCTGTTCCATCTGGGCCCTTTCTTCCCAGAGCTTAGCATGCTCTGGAAGCTGAGCAATCTCATTAGGGTTAATTTGATGCAAGCTGAAGTGGCTCACTGGCTTGCAGGCTCAGCACCCTAGGTAGTGCATGAATGAATTGCTGACAAAGTTAGAGTAGAACATTAAGAATGAGAACAAAAGATTAAATCTCATTTCCTTCCAGCACAACTTGTAATACTTGAGTGTGTTTGTTAGGCTAAATAATGTGAATTTTGGTAAATTGTTTCGTTGAAGGTGAGCAATAGAAAGCCATTAGGCTGTTTTATATAAGCTAGTGGTTTAAACTATATCTAGTACCACTCAAGGACTGGAAATGGTAAAACTTGAACTTGGTGGCTTGAAGATGACACAGTGCATGGAATTGATACTTTTATGGGAATGAGATCTTGCTCCTAAGTGACAACTTTCGTCTCGGAGTCCACCTGCCTATATTTGAAGCCAGGGATCTTTTTTTCCTATGTACATAATTTATCTGATTTTTATCTGACCACTTACTCTGTATCATAAGGTCTTTCTGACCTCATTTCTAATGCCTTCCCTCATCCTTGCTACTCTGAATACTTTTATGTATTGGCAAACTATCACATGTCATTGCTCCTCTCCCTTTCCGTGTTGTTACTGAACAAAAAAATGTCAGCATATAAATTACTAAAGAACTCCACTGATAACTTCCCTTCACACCTTCCCTTACTATCTTTTCCCCAATTATTCATCCATACAAGGACATTATTTTTTACCCTTCTTATTTTGAAATGACAATCCAAGTATAATAAATTATGCAGAGGCAAAAAGATCAAAATGTGCCAAACTGGTCATGCCCACACACAAACATCTACCTGCTGATATTGCCCATGCTGATTTCTGAAACTCTAACTTTCTCCAAAAAATCAAGGAACACCAAATATTTGATTTTTCTAATGAAGTGGCAGGTGCTGACATCATATAGCAAATCGTAGGAGATCACTTCATAGGAGTTTCAATTCATCCAAGTCTTTTGCATTGTAGAAGTTTTGATTACTCATTGAATCCACAGGAACTTGGGTTTACTGGCTTGTGAAGTTCTTCATAATGAAAGACTAGTAAATAATTTACTTAAAGCGAGTAAGAAGTCATTAACAATATGTACCAGGATGCCATGTGTAACAGACACGTCTGTATTTAGCACCACACTGTTATTGGTGGCCATGGAGCCTGGCCCTGTGTGGTGTAGCTCTGCTTTGATAGCTCTTTCAGACTAGATTAAATATGTGAGAAAGGTTGCCATTTCTATTTGACACAACACAGGTTGCAAAACTAGTGTGTAAACAGAACTGTTATATAGTAACTGGGAGTTGGTAAGTGAACAAAGATTTCACCAGTTTTGTCCCTTTTAATCACTTTGTAACTGTGATTTAAGTGAAACTGAAAATAATTTTGTTGCAGAAATGTTAAGAAATTTAATTGTTCAAAACTGACAGTCACTGTAATATTTTGTTTCACTCAAGGATGTCTTTGGCTCACTTTTCAAACCATTTAACAAGTACCATGTGTTAAACTTAAAACTCTTAAGGATCTATAGTGGGAAAAAAAACATACGAGATGTTACCTTAAATTCTTTTTTTCTTTTATGTCTTTCCTTCTTGTTGAAGTGTTACATTTAGTGTAAATTTCTGAAATACTCGTCAGTATCCTGGTTATGGTCAGCTTTCCTGCCTCAGAAGTGGAAGATTTAAGTTCTAGAGCACAGAGTCTTTCATTAGAGTTAGAAATTAATCTGAATTCAGTATAATAACTTCAACCTTAAATCTTCAACCATTCAAGCATACAGAAACAGCTGCCTGGACTCTCATGTAAGCTGAGAGCATAGGACAGGCAGAGGAAATACAGGTGATAAAAAAATCTTCCTCCTTTGCTTTTCTAGTTGATTTGCAAATCCAGTTGAAAATGTAAGGGGTTCATTCAAAGCCCATTTTTTACATTTAGTTTTTCTAGATTATTTAATTTTATTTTTAAAGGTAATGGCCAAATGAGTCCAAAAGTTGCTAACGGCTACAGAATGATCAACTGTTCACTGCAAAGGTTGCCCAGATATGTTTTGTGCTCCACGACTGAGATTTTATTTAATTTTTATCTCATTACACTTGCAAGAAATCTTGTATCAAGCTTTAGAATAAGGAAAAAAAACCAAGTCTGGTTTGATACGGAGTGTTATAAATTTACCTCATTCACTCTTCTGACCATTTATTTTACAGCTGAGAGGACTGTAACTCAGAATAGCACAGAAGAACTAACAGGAATTGGCTTGAAACTAACAAATGCCCTAGTAGAAAACAGTAGAATATCTAAAGCATTATTTTAGCAACTGGAAATGTGGAGGACAAGGGAAAGCTGATGACAAGGAAAGCTCAGGAAGAAATCTGAAGATCAGGCACCAGAATAGTTGCTATTAATAAGATGTAGGGACTTGAAAAGGGACTGGAGGAATATGAGCTGCTTCAGGGATAATAGGAGTAAGAAACAGAGGAAACAGAGCCAAAATTTCTAGCCAGAGGCTATCAGAGAAGGAGCAGAGCAAAATAGTGGAGTTTTCAGTCACACAGAAGCAAGGTAAAAAATTGTTGCAGTGGTAATTAATATTTTTGTCACTCATGACCTTAGCTTTCCAAGTCTTCAAATATTATTATTATTGACATTTTGTAAAAACGCAGCAGCCGGGGTATTAATAAAACATTCCTCTTCAGATATACTCTTTCATTAGAGTATAGGTTACGTAAATGTGTTTCTGTTGTTTATTTACCAGGAACATGCAAAGCTGAGTTCCTTATTTCTTATGGTTATGACCTCTAGCTAATATAGTAATCATTATGGCTAACATTAAGATTCAAGAGCAATTTTCTGTTCACAAATACTTCTCATAGACAGACAGGCATAAATTCCTGTTGGTTTACATGGACAATTATCAAAATAATATTGTTTAACAAATCTAGACTTTCACATATTCATACAAAAAAAAAACCCTTTCAGATACTCTTAATATAAATATATACTATATACTATATTATATATATTTAAAATATTATTTCTGGAAGTTAAGAACAGGAGAGCAATTACCAGTACAAATATTTCCCTGTGTAATCTAATGACAGCTCAAATGTAAGGACTTAATATATTAAGTCACCTCAGTTACCAATGTTTATAGTTTACCAAGAAAAATAAAAGTACTGCATACATTCCATAGAAACCATTTGTGCAAGACAATATTCATTTATGCAAATACTAATAAAATTGCAGAGGTGTCTGCCAGGAAGATAAAGGAGATACAGTACAGAGAAGTAAAGCACAGTCAGATAATTTGACACCAAAAAGCAGCAGCTATGTGGTTTGGCAAGACATAAGACATTCTTTCACCTTTCAGGGACAACACGTTCTGGTTTTAGTGACATGAACAGCTCCTTTAATTTTCATCTTGTACATAGGTAAGCACACCTATACAGAATGGAGAGCCCTGAAGCTATACATGCATAATGAATCAAGCCTCAAAAGATTTGTTCACATCCCTACAGTTGCAAAATTAAATTATAACCTGCCTCGTTAGTACATATTTTGTGGGACATGTCTAAAGTGGTTCTCAGCACTTCTGCTGTCTGTTTCTTCCTTTCTTCTATAACTTAGGTTCAGAGACAATCTGAATGTCTAGGACAACTTGAGCAGATGTGAAGAAATGAGGCCCTCTCATGGGGTTCTTCTCCAGCACCCCTGCACAGGTAACACTAGACACCAGGAAAGATTGTGTGATAGGCTCCTGGGGCCCCATCAGCCTTTCCTCTCACAACTTGCATCCACTGAGCTAAATTTAAACACTCCTACTGAGTTTAGTGATACAGCATCAGGCTTTCTTGCCCCATGCCTCTGCCCAGGTAATATCTCAGTTTTGAGATCCTTAGTTCACTGTACCCATTGTTCCAAATTGATTTCATTCCATTCACAAGGAAATAGTAAGTATCCAGTTCTATGGGAGGATTGGTGTTTTAGGATTGTACATGTTCCCGTCTGTGCCTGCTAGTTCTCCCCAAAATCCAAATTCACTGCTGCCCATGTCTCTCCCCTGATCTTGTCTCTGCTCTGTAAGTCACATGGCAAGGCCAAGGTAAACTCTAAACGAGGCATTAAGGTATCTGTGGTCTAAACCAAGTGAAGACACATGCTGCTAATGCCCACAAGCACACACTTTACTGTGTTTAATTTTGTTGTGAGCATAATCAGTGATATGCCCAAGAACCTTCCTGAGCTTTTTTCTCAGTTTTCTGGAGGGGAATTCCGGTTTTCAAATTCCTTCCATCTGCAAGTGAGTCTCCAGCCACTTTCTTACAAAACTGAGAGTATCTGCCTGCCAGGTCAAACAGCTCTTACAGCTCTGCCTGTTTATACTGGGTACCCTGTAAGAACAGGGGTGATGTAGCAGATAAGCCTTGCATTCCAGTAGTCTTCCCCATGACTCACTATCATCTAATAGCACATTTTTCAGCCCAGACTATTTTCATGTGCCTCTTAAAAGTTTGTAATATGTGTTAGGCAGTGTTATAAATAAAAACAGCAAAGCTTAAAAAGACAGAGATCGATACTCTAGGCACATGTTGTTATTATTGTTGTTGTTATTGTCATTATTGCAGTCCAGTAGATTTTACAGGATCAGGCAGAAAAATACCATCTTTGTGAGGATTTTCCTACTTTCTCTCCCTGCTGAAAACCAAGTAACATAGTAACCAAAAGTTAAGTCTCAATTGACAGTCAACATGCTGACTTTGCAACTTAAGATATACACGTGTGTTACAGACACCTTTCTGATTAAGAGCATTCATCGCAGTGCCTGTATGCAATTTTCTCTGCTGATGAAGCTGATTTCTGTTTCAGAAATCTTTGGCACTGCTCTGAAGATAAGAATATTTCAGAGAAATCCATGAGTCTAGCTCTCCTTGGAATGCTGCAAACCATTTTAAGTCCCAAAATTAACTTAACTCAGCTCTATTCACAAGATCAATCAATTCTCTCTCAAATATATTTTATGTGAAGCAGATTTGTGAAAAGTGTTTTTTAAGCAGTGCAATTTCAATGCAGCTACTGTGGCAGTGCATATGCATCATCAGATCGTTGCCTGGGAATGAGATTGCTTGATCTATTATGCAGCCACAGCCATAAGAAATACACTGTGCTCCTATTCATTGCTTTTTACCATTTGCAACTCATTTGATAAGTGTGTTTGCATGAAATTGTCCATTTTTCCCTGTTGAGTACTTTGTCACAATTTTCCAGCAATAATGACAAAACAGTCTGTTAATAACATGAATTGACAAGTTTTTTAGTATGACCATTGCATTCTCACCAATGCCTAGCAAAATGAGACAATGAAAAGGCATATTCTTAGTCCTGGCAAGTCATAGTTGCATTTTCATGTTCTTGAACAAACAGAAATAAGACAGTCCTCCCAAAAAACGATTAAAAGAATTTAATTCACTGAACAAACAGAGGCAACATTAGAGTCTTCATCAAAGCCAGGAGGATAAAGAAGAGAAACAGTGGTTTTGAACCACATTTGTGTTCCAGTATTATGCTGAAGTTCAATGTTGCTCAGGACATAACCTGAAACTAGAAGCGGGTTGTCATTGTTTGCCTTCTGATACATCTTAGATTAGTGGCTTTTTTTAGACCTTTTGTCTGTAAAACAGGTAACCTGCATACCCCAATGACTTTTAAAGTTGCCTTTATGTTGTGTGATAGAACACTGCTAGGGCTTGGAGCCTGTCCTCACAGTGCCCATCCTTTTGTCTCTTTGTGTTCCTCACTTTAAGCCTGGTTTCTTTCAGGGAGTGAAGAACAGCCGTGACCTGTTATAAAGTCTGGCACTTCCCCAGCCTGAATCCTGCAGTGTTTAAGTACCCTAAGAAATGGGGCAGGCTTTAGAAAACACAGCATTCCAACTGATTTCATGCATCTAATAATAGCCTCTCAAGCGAGGAACTGTGCATGTGCCTCATGCAAGTGATCACAGTGTCAAAGTAGACAGAGACATACAAGCTACAAGCTCAGAAAAACAGTTTTACAGGCTGCTGATAGGTTTTTGTTCTTTCCATGCGGGACAAAGACATCAATTCAATATTGGGATGGCCAATGTGAAGATAAGAAAACAATTTTCTTCCCCATGGTTTTGGCATAAAAGGATTTATGCAGTTCTTACTGTTCTCATTGAGGACTGGCCTGAGTCTTTCTTGCATGTGATTTTACGGCTTGTTTGCTGTTTTGCATAACTCAGTGGATGTTGGTGATAAGGTTGTACTTTCTCAGTGGTTAAATTTGTTAATATTAATTGCTAGAGATACTGAAAGCTGTTGTGCACTGCTGTGATCATATTAGCTTTCCAAGCAAAACTTTCCTGAGCAGAAATAGCAGTGTGCTTGTCTGTCCTAGATCAAAACAGCCATCAGGCTTCCATTTAAAATTTCACTGATTCTGCATCTGTATGCTAGTCTGGTTCAAGCCAAAGAACACTGTGTACATTAGCATTTCACAACTAAGTAATTGTTCTCAAACATTATGAGTTTCCGTAGAGACTGTTGGAATTAGATGTATTGCTTTTCATAGGAGAAAAACCAGTTCTATTCAAAATACTGCAAGGAAACTAATAGGAAAATACTAAAAAAAAAGATGAGAAAATAAAAGATTAAGAGTATATTCCCATTTATCATAACCTCCTTTTTCCAAACTTTACATATATTAAATTCTTTGTGAAGCACTCATTCAGTTATGCTAGCAAAGGATATCATAACATTAACTTGCAAAATGGCATGGAAGGTTGTTGCTCCTCTGTTCTTTCACTTGTTAAAACCTTCGGTGATACTGTTAATCATCACAGAAGCACTGCAGGCCCCTGAGTTTTCATCTTTTTATATAGGTGAATGAAACACTGATTGTTTGATATATGGCAATTTGAAGATTTTGTTCTTCCTGACAGCAGTTTATATGGGCTCCTGAATTTCCCTTGATCTGTTGAACTATCAGTAAGAGGAAAATAAAGGGATGCAAGTTTAAACAACTTTTTTCCTTTCTGAAACAAGAGCTCCAATAGGTTTATATTTAAGTTACAGAAAGTGTCTTCAATTATTTAATCTCTCATTTCTAATTTATTAAATCCCTGTCTTGTTCATTCAAATCAACTCCGCTTCTATTCAGCAGTGTATTATTGATCACAGCAAGCCCTGGGCAGGCAAAATACCACATTAGCCCACCCAGTTTGAATTTAAAATGTCTTTGTTACATGGAATTGCGTATTTTCTTAATTTATGTGTTCAGGTGATTGGCAGTTAGAAAAACCAATAAAGGTTTCTAGAACAAATGAAGAGTATTTTACTTTTGCCTGAGGGTATTCATATCTATAATAGGAAAATACTAAATGGTATGAATGTACCACTGGTACATCTGAAGTAAATTTTTACTTCAGATGTACCAGTGAGAATGAGAAACAATTAATAATGGTAATTTCAGTGATATTCCGATAAGGAACCTGAACATTGTCTTCTAAACAGACATTGGGTTACTCCTAAGAAATCTTCCAGATTTAATCTCTCAAGTTTGTGTTGCAAGTTCACAGCAGAAAGTCCAATGATCCATTCAGAACTTACAGAAAAAACCTCATACTCTTTTTACAGATTTCAGTTCTGACACTTGGCTGCTTTGGCTCGGCAGTAACCCCTGATGATGTGAAAGCTCCCAGAATGTACAGAAAGGATATCTGTGGGGCAGGGGGCTACTCTCCTCATCTGAAATATTTCTAGTAGTGCTTTGTGTTATAATTTCAGCCAAGAGAAGAGTTAATAGTAGTTAAAACCTGATTTGATTCTGGTGCTGAATTTCCTATGGCTCTGCTACTTTCTGGCCGTGTTCAGACTCTTGCAGTTTATCTTGCAGAACTCAGGCCACAGTTGCATCCTGATACCTGCACAGAAGTAAATTGAAGTAAACTGAAACGTACTGCCATCTATTTATTCACATGAGAAGAATTCCAGAGGAAAAGCAATACTCCCAAACTGAACTTTGCCAGAATATTTTTTTACTTGAACATTATGATAAAATTCTGTAACATTACACTGAATTTATCATCAAAACATGTATATAAATTCAATAGAAGACATTGTCAATTTGGCAGTGTTTCATCAGACATCTTAGTTATCTGATTGCATTAATGCTACATATCCAAATTCTCCTTGTTCTGATGTTATATCCCCATTGGAATCCAGGCCCTGGAGTCAAATAAAAAAATATCCCGTACTCTTTGATCTTGTTGGATCAAAGGAATGAATGACATCTCTGATCTTGGAGAACAGAAAAGCACACACTTTGGTAAGATCTTGCTCACTGTTAAGAAACCATGACTAGAGACACAGCACACGGTTACAAGAGTTTGGGCCAACCCATGAAGTCCAGAGCTCAAATTTAATCTGTAACTGAATTAATGGGATTTCTGGTGTTAGTGTTCATTCAGTCCCACATTGAAAATTACAGATCCAACTTTTCTGTGTTTGGAACATAATGTTTAAATATGATAAAAGTGATTAAACTTTTCTCTAGCTAAGCTTAATTTAATCAGAGCCTTTCTGAGCCCCTCACAGCAATCTGGGGTTTTTTGCTGGTTCCTGATCCACTGGCATCTCTTCAATTGCTATGAAGAAATATCACCTTTAATCGAATAAAAAAGCATCATTAGCTTGTTCAGCAAACTTCTCAGGCATTAAGGAGATGCTGTAGAGTCAAGTGCTCTCTGTTAATTGGTTCATTCGGACCGCGAAGGTAAAAGTGATCATCTGCAGCGTAGTGCATCCCAAAACGCGCCCGGTAACTCAGCCCGCAAGCGCTCGGGCACGCTGGAGCTGTCAGGGGCTCGGGTGCAGCGGGGAGCTGTACCCCTCTAAGAGATGCCTGCCGCGGGGGCCGGAGCCGCCGGTGCCCGGCCCGGCTTTACCACCTCCCGGCCCGGCATTGCCACCTCCCGGTTCGGCATTGCCACCTCCCGGCCCGGCATTGCCACCTCCCGGCCCGGCATT
>VWZT01004842.1:78749-100114 GCA_013397055.1 Pachycephala philippinensis | reverse complement strand
CTCCTGGTCTGGCATTGCCACCTCCCGGCCCGGCATTGCCACCTCCCGGCCCGGCATTGCCACCTCCCCGTTCGGCATTGCCACCTCCCGGTCTGGCATTGCCGCCTCCCGGTCTGGCACTGCCACCTCCCGGCCCAGCCCCGGCACTCCCCACTGCCGGCACTCCGCTGGATTCCGCTCCGTTCCCGAGCAGCCCGAGCGTGGGCAGTGCCCCAGGCACTTGGAGCCTCCTCGCAGCGCTGCTGCGCGGGTTTTGCCGTACTCTGGCCCTGTAGGGAAGCCTGGTGAGCAGGGAAAGATGGGGCACAATGGCGCTGGGAATCACTCCCGTGTGACAGTATGAAGGTGCTTTCGTGTATGTGATGTTTGTGGATTCACATAGGACACTGCAGGTCCTCACTGTATTTTCAAATGCTAAACTAGGCTGAGAATCCATTGTTGCACGAGGGACGTCCTTACCCATCCACTTCATTGGCTCTACGTGTTGATGGCTGACTTTTGGACAAAGTTCAGTATTTCTTAGCTAGCACCCGGAACAAATGGGAAATGGCCTACAGCCTCATTTTCCTTGCCTCTGCTTCTCCATTTATCTCACCCTTCTGTATAACCAATAGTTGGTAGGGACGTATGACGTTTGTCCATCGCAAAAGTAAACCTAAGCCTAAAACCTTTGTTCATTTGACAAACGGATTAGAGCTAATGCCTTTTCACCACGCCTCTTATCCTAGGATTTCTTATCACCTCTGTGTCAGATATCACTGGTGTAATGGCACCAGAACACTCCGTGGCCATATCAGTGCAAAGTCTGGTGGCTTAACTTAACCTGTTGTGCAAGGCAGGTCAAGTGAAGATGGGAAGTATTGCACAGATGATAGAAAATGCCCATATATTATCTTCCACCAGCAGAACTGAGAGGGACACACATTCAGAGGGGAAGCCATATGCATTGTCAGACTCTGGTATTTTTTTCAGTAAATACATTGTGTATGACTTCTATCATGCCTTTCGCTGGGGGCTTTTAATGAAAGTCTACTTAGAGCTTGGTCTTATTTAGAGTTATTCCATTTAAATATTTCTCAGCTTGCTGTGTATGAAACATTTTAATATCAAATTTGGAAAATGCACCCTCCCCCTGCAGTTTTACAGGTGCACTTTCTATTTAAATCTCATTAATACATGAAAACATTAAAGTGCTGAGTGGTTAATAAATACAACAAAACCAGCAGAAAAAATTATATAGTTAGCATTAAATATCTTTTCTTCTGTGCCTCTGGTGGGATGAATATGCCCAGCTATACAGCAGTCGAGCAGCCATTTTAATTAGAATTTAAATTAGATTTTGTAGACCTGTGAAGAAGAAGGAGGCAAAAATAGGCCAAAAGATACTACCAGCTGCAGAGAAACTCATCGTGCACCGGCAGTGTCCTGGTAAGGACAATGATGTTCTCCAGCATGATGACACTGGAGAACGAAAGCGTTGCAAGCTCTATCGCAGAAAGAGTGCTTATGTGAGCACTTCAGACTAGCAGGCGTGAAGAGGGTTTCTACATATTTGAACAGGAAAAGACAGGAAAGACAGGAAAACCTCAGCTATCGGCAGTGTTTTAGATTTCCTGCATCAGTGGCTTTATATGTCTTTTTCCGAACAAAAAACTAATTTGAAGAAAATTTTGTAATATCCTATGTCAAAGCTAAGGCTAGTTTTTGGATACTTTTTTCCTCTGGGCAAATAGTACATACCAGTGGTTGGGACTGGCAGCTCAGCACTTTCACCACCTTTCCACTAAAATGAATTTAAATGTTAAAATAAAAGGTCCATGGGTCTGCTGTTTCTCAGATAGAGCAGAAATCATGGTGCTAATTGAGAGGCAAACTTCTCAGATCCTGTGTTTTTCCTAGATGCAGGTTGTGAACTGAAACTTAACAAGATTCAAAGTGCTGACTGGGTAAAAGCATCAACATTTGGGGTCCCACAGATCATGATAACACTTACTGCAAGGTCAATAGCTGTAATATGGATGCTGACTTTTGAGTTGTTTTTTCAATTAGTCATCAGAGTGCTGTGAAACTAAGTGTCTGGACTGGTACTGACTAATGTGTGTATCACTGTAATTATCTGTGCATTTTGCCGTATTTTTTTCTTGCTGCCAGAGAGTATCTAACATGCATGCAAGCCACAAGGCACAGATTTTTCTTCCATAAGGACTTCAATATAGTGGTATATAACTGCACAATTTTTTGGCTGCAGATATTTTCAGGCTTTTCCCTTTATTAAATGACGAACCTTTCATTCAGCTCGGGAAAATGACTGGCAATTGCTCCCAGCACAGAGAGCGAGGAGCCGCTCACTCCTTTTCTTCCCTGCAACTCTGTTGCTTGTCCAGCAGGAGGAGCTGCAGGAACAAGGAGCCAATTTCTCTCACACTTACACTGAAGAAAAATACCTGGGATCATTTGTCAGGGGAGTTCCTCTTTGTCTACGCTCCTGTACAACAGGTCAAATACAAGATATTTTTGAGATACAAGATATTATCAACTGATTTATTTTTCGTTTTGCAAGGAGTAAAAGGTCTATCAAGCAATTAAGCGTTTTCCAAGCCCTGGTGTTGAGTACTCATTTATAGCAAATCTTTTGAGTTACAGCTGTCAGTCATTAGCAACTGAGTACATGACAGCTGTGCAAATCCAGGTAGAAGAGACATAAGTA
Source organism: Pachycephala philippinensis (assembly GCA_013397055.1). Classification (NCBI taxonomy): domain Eukaryota; kingdom Metazoa; phylum Chordata; class Aves; order Passeriformes; genus Pachycephala; species Pachycephala philippinensis. The sequence continues at coordinate 97,407 of VWZT01004842.1, read as the reverse complement.
TGGTTGAAAGGGACAGTATAGGTTGGTTTAGCTTTTTATTACTTAGTGCAGTATTTTTAAACAAACAGAATAGTGCAACTAAGCAAAGAAAACTGAAATGGCAGCCTAAATAAATGGACTGTGAATGATAGTAGATATTTAACTATGGATTAAAGGAAGTTTAGCTATCTATTCAGCATATAATTTTTCCTGTAACTTACTTATATATTGGTCTGTTTCATTATTAAAATGTATTCATCCTGCTGGCATATCTTCATCTATATCCTTGCTCTTTTTCATGGAAGTTTTTTTCTCATTGTTCATTTGTCTTACCTTAGGACTCTGTCAGGACCAGATCCTATGACACCTTCTCTGCATGGGTTTGATTTCATTCCTACACTTGTGCCAACAAACACTTTTGTACTTCCGGGGTAGCAGGATTGCAAATAGACCCAGGGAACAATGGCAGCAAATAGATAACTTACATACTCTAAGTTATGCAAGTGCAAAGCTCTCTATAGGATTTCGGCCTTATTCATACCAGGTTTACCCAACAATTTCCATCTGGTTAGGTCTTGCTGGCTGTTTTGGTCATTATCTGTGGTCCTCATGTCTGTTTCTCAAACTGTGCAGTGTCACAGTAATCTTTTTTCCCTCTCTCATTAGGTATGTGTCAGACCAAGACACACTAACTTTCATTTACCAAGCTGGGCACTGTAATAAACTGCAAAATAATTGGCCAGATCCTAAAAGCATTTGACATTCATGCACAAGGAATTAATATATAAGTTGTTTGGCATCGCAATAACTGAATATTTATACTGTGCTTTTTGCCTTGCTCCCTTTTATAAATGCTCAGTGTGCAGCTCCGGTAGAGCTTTGCATTCTGGCACAGGCTGTCACACTACAACTTCCTTAACTAGGTGGGCATTTAAACTGTGGAACAGAAGCAGCCTCCAGGCCAGGTAGAAAATACCCAAATCAATACTTTATCAAAGTTTGAGTTTAGATATGAGTCCAGAACTTCACTTCCTCTGAAGCAGTCTTTTTGGGCGGTTTTCTCAATGCTTCCTCAGAGCTCTAGAGCCATGCTTATGAGAATTGACATGACAGTTTGAAGAATATATAACCTTCCAGTAATATTCTTCATATGCTCTTCTGCCTGCTGGTTATATCTGCCTGACAAGCTCTTAAATCCAGATAAAAAACGTGGCAGAATCTTACTGAGGTGAAGTTTGTCTTATCTGCCTATTTCATCACATGGTCAAAGGATGCATTAGCAACCACTTCACTGGGAATAAATTTATGTTGGTCCTGCCACACACGGAGTTGTTACAGTGTGGAATTGCTTCAGTCAGATTGAGACAGACAAATCCCCTTTTCAAAGAATGGGTGAGGCAAAGCCAGAGCTTGTTCTGGAAGCTTTCCATACCAGACTAGGCGATAATGTCAGATCCTCTCCTTCCTTTAATCAAAAGGGTGAACTTTTAGCATGTGTCCCTGTGAACATGTTTATTTGTTTAGTTACTCGATGAGGTGGAAACAGGACATGGTCACAAGGGATAACCACAGAGCAGCCAGGCTGGGAGTGGTCCTTACAGAGCTGTGCAAGCCTTGAACTAAAAGGGAAGAAAATAGGAGGCTGGGCTGCCTGTGCCTCAAAAGGCAGAATCACCACGGGTTTGGGGGAGGAGATGATGAAAGGAGGCTGCAGCTGCATATATGCCACTCTGGAGGGGTTCTAGGAATTTCCCCGTGTCTGCCTGCCCAAGATCCTGATGAGTGTAAAATATTGTGAAACTGTTATGGATGTTTGTGTTTAAGTAGGAAACTGAAGATCCAGTGGGTTTGGCATCTTTTCTTCCTGACTTCTGATACCTTTCAGGCAAGAATCTTAAGCTGGAAACAGGTGGATCTTGAGGTGTAAATATGGTGTTGTTGCATCAACAACTGCATGCACACACATACAATCTGGGCATTGAAATGCTGGCATTTAAAAATACGAAAGGGAAAAAGTAAAGTGGACCTGCATTTGATACTATTGTGAAGAAATTGCACTGTTTCTGAAAATTGCCTTATATCTGCACTTTTTTTAAAGTCAGAGCAAGTAGATTTTTACCGTTTCCCTGCCGGAGCTGATGTGCTTAGGGAAATGCAGGGACTCAGTCCGTCCTACTTCAAAGTCTAGTTGAGACTCAGGGATGGATGTGCACCATTATCTTCCTCACACTCATTTTTCTGGAGGCCCTTCCTTTGTTTACTGTCTCCCGAAAAAAAACTTACCTGCCACCCTATTCAGACTACAAAGAAAGTGATTTTCTTTCCCCTTTCATCACTTGTGTTTTCTGAACTATCACCTTATCTCCCCGCTGAAAGGTGGGATCAGTTGCATCGTCATCTGAGTATAGCTCCAGGCTTGCACTTAAAACATTACAGACATGATACTTTTGGGTCTCCTAAGAGCAGTAATCCTGCTCCAGGGATCCTTTAAAATATGTAGATATAAAAAGCCCGGGACCAGTAATTCTTCATTGCTGTAAAATAATTACTTATTAGATTTTTATCAACAACAAGGATGCTAAATTTTCTCTCTGAATATGTCTAGGGCTTGTACAAATTTTTTCACCACCAATGTTCTAGTTATATAAAATAGATGTGAGTGTAAACAAAAAACATCTTTTTCATGACTTAGAAAAATATAAGTAGATCTAAATAAGTATAATATGGTCTTTGATTTTGAAAGATAAGAGATTTATCATCAAATATCAGACAAACTCAGAGTTTGGCTTGATTCTAGCTCAATTTCACAAATTAAAGGCAATAAAATGTAAGTTCATGGACTATCATTTTAAATGACCACCGTTGATGAATAACAGTATTAAGGAAATAATCCCTGTATCTTCTTATGTTAGATACAGTCAACTGTGTCGAATTTCTGAAGAAATGTTGCATCAAATGGAAAGCTGTTGTTAGGTTCCCCAAGCTTGTAACAAACTGGGTAGAGCTAACAAACCAGACTGTTTGGTTTTGATACAGAGCAAAAGAATATTGGAAGTATTCTTCTTTGATACAGATTCTTGTAGTGAATGGGTATCACCATCAGGGTGGAGTCTTATTCTGGCATTTCTTGTTAGAATAAGGAAGATTAGTATATTTTAATGGAGTATCTCTATATAGTGGTCTATGTAAGATAGAATCCCTACTCCTTCTAGTCCACTCCCCCCTGCCCACAAAAATGATAAATTACTGCTGTGTATTTACTACAGTTTTTCATTATCTTCATTTACTATGTGCCCTTTAGCTCCCTGATAGGTAATTAATAATATATTTGGTCTTGGGGTTATTTGTATTTGTAACTTTACTCTTGGGGAATCTTAACCAGTTCGAACTGTATCTGACCTCATTTTTCAAGTTTTTCTTAAGAGCAAAGTTATTAATCTTCAGATTTCTCAAGTTGAGTCATGCATTGCTGTTTTCAAAGTAACAACTACAAAAAGTCCCTGCTAACCTTTCTCTTTTTTTAATTTTGTTTGGGTGGATACACTACTATCTAACCAAGAAAAGTAGTGTCATGCTGTGGCCTCATAGCCTTTTTTTTTTGCACTTGCAATTTTGCTCTGATGTCATGAGCAGTACAATGCTGGCATAATCAAAAGTATAGTCATGTCTTTGAAAACTATTAAAATCACTTATGCATTTCTTAAATCATGACAGACATAGGTGCATGCACATATGCACACATTCATGAGGGCAAGGACTTTGCTAGTTTGGTAGGAGTCGCTGCAATGATGCTTGTTATTAACTAAAACCTTAAAATGCACCTAACAGTAATAATCACTACTGGACTTTCAGCTGCAATTTTTGGTGCATCATTTGTATTGACATGCCTCCTCTTTTTTTTTTTTTTTTTTTGCCGCAAAACTAGCAAACCACTCCTTTCTAATGTAAAGAGAAGGCAGAGCATTAATTGTTTGAGTGGAACATGGGGATAACAATTACAATGATTCCCAGGATGCTTTTAGTGATCCTGAAAGCTGAGCGTCAAAGCATTTCCCTTTGTTTCACATTCTCACAAAACAAATCTATAGAAGTACTTGATGAACATATTTTTTCCCCCCTTTTCTGCTGCAAGGACTGTTCTGGCTTCCTGCTATTGTCCCTGTTCTCCATTTTTGTCCCCATGCCTGGTGCGTGTCCGTGCCACTGATTGCTTTTGTTGGCAGGTCACGTGTGCTGCATGTTGCCACACAACTCCTTGCCCTTCAGAAAATCCTTTAACTCCACTTTCTCCTCTGATAGCACGGCAGTGTGCCAGCAGCTCCTCACTTTTCATACTTAAACCACCCATGTTGTGTAAGCAGCACAATATTGCTTGCCACTGCTTTGGAGAGTTCTTTGTGATGGCTTTTAATGTAGGAGAGCACAACCTGTATGTGGCAGAAAAGGCAGGGTTGAGAGCTGTTTTCTAAAGCAATCATTACTAGTCTGACCAGCTGCACCAGGTCAGTGAGTAAACTATCCATTTCTCTCTGTGCCTGTCATGGCAAAAACACACTGTGTGTATATTTTTGTGTGCTGCTGATCCCAGTAGCATTGCTACTTTCGCCGAGATTCATGTAGTTTGGGTTTTTAACCATGCATTAATTTTGGAGGTCCCCACTAATGGTAGCATGAAAGGGAGAGATTTCTACAGACGTAAATCCTACCCCAAATTCCTCAGGGGCAGAGAGTGCCCGGCTGCCTAATCTCTTCCTTTCCAGCTCGAGAGAAGGTGGTTAGAAATTACTCAGAATTTGTGAAACTGTACACAAGCTACGACCCCCATCTGCTAAAGAGGAGAGGATTCAGGAAACTGGTGTCAGTGGTCAGAGCCACTCAGTGGGAAAAGGTTTGCAAGGGAAAAAAAAAGGAAAAAGAGAATGATCCCTATTTATCTCCTCCAGAACTGACCAAGCAGCTGTATATCCTCTTTAGGGGTCATACACAATCAGGATGGCAGGAGCAAGCTCAGCAGTTTCAGAGTTGAAAGTCTCTTGGGCAAGCAGAGGCTTTACTGGTAGAAGATGTAATGTTTGTGCTTCCTTAGGCCTGCTTCAGTGAATCCATTCCTTCACTGCTTGTAATCTTCAGACGTTGTGGATCTTCCTGTTCTGTTCTACAGACCTTTATTCCATGACAAATAAATGAAAGTTGCAGTTTGTGACCTTTTTCTGCCTCTATGCATGCTGAATTTGAAATTACCACAAAAGTAGACCCAGGAACATCCGTGTTATCTCATCCCAATTAGATAATAAATATATCTGCCGGTTGTTGCACATGCAGTGGAATACTAGAAAACTGAAGTGTTTTCCTGTGTTTACCCATGGCTGTTTATATTTGGGTGTGCTTCCCCTGCATGTCACTATGGTCTTGCTTTGAAGTCTTGGACTAAAACTAGTATTGCACTGATTTCCAAGGGCTTTGTGTACATAAAAGGGTTGCTAATGATGCCAAATACCCTAGTAAATGCTGGATTTCACAATGTAGAAGAGATGGGCTGAAACATGTTTCCAGGTTTCCATTCAAATGCATCATTCAGATGTCTCCTTAGGAAGCACAAGAAGCTTTTAATTTGAAAAACCAAGGCAAACCTTTTCCATGAGCTTATACAAGTCAGAGACCAAACGTCTGCACTTCACTTTGCTCTTAGGAATCTGCAGGTTCTGGTGCTAGTGTAGTTGAAGACCTGCATTATGTAGCTCTCATCATAGTTTTCAACAGATTCTCTTAATATATGAGCTTCCTTAAATATCCTAATATCAGACAAGAGAGCCATTGTTCAATAATGTCAGAGAATGAGATGGGGATTAGTATTATTCCACCAGTCTACTATATGCCTGGATAAGAATTTTATTCCCAGTAAAGTTTTGAAATTCATTTGCAAGGCAGAATTAACTTAAACAGAGAAAGTTGAACTGTGCATTTTCTTACATACTAACTCAACCCTGTGCAGCTCCAGTGCAACAGAAGTTTTGAATTGGACCTATTTTTAATTTCACCTCTTCTTTCTTCATAGATATGCTCATGTACTCATTCCCACAACCATACAGTCCCATCAGTTATGCCTGCAAACCTGAGATTTTCTATGAGGGCTGGAAACTAGCACCAGAAATTTTAAAAAGTGGGATAAAATGCTTATGTTTGCAGTGCTACTGAAAAAAAGACCTGTGGAACCACATGTTTACAATGGCACCTGGGCAGCTGTGAGATCCTGGTGTGTTTTTTATCTCAAACCTCTTGCTCTGTGAAAGGTGGACAGACAGTAAGGGCTTATCTTTAACAAGAAGAACATTTGGCTACCTCTTCTGTAGGATTTTTTGACTACTTTATATCATCTCAGGAACACAAATATGGAAATTTGAAGCCAAAACAAGTCTTTCACACAACACTCAGAAATTCTCAAGTGCTTGGTACTTTACAGCTCATCAAAATCTGGCCATTTCTTGAAGATAATTAACCCAATCTAAGACAAAATTCAGGAATATTCAGTCAGATTTATACTATGACAGAATTCACCACATTGGATCACATATTGGCTCTGTAATCAAGGAAAGGCTGTTTTGATACTATTTAATGTACTGTTATGCCAGATCGGGAAACCAGAAGTGCTTCCACATATCACTCATTTAGCAAAGCTCCCACTAACTGCGTGTGACCAGGAGAGATACCTTGAGGCAAGGAATGACTCTCATGTCTCTGTGTGCACTTGATTCTCATCTCTCTGTGTACATTTGGTGTGTTTTCTATACGTTCTGTTTTCTAAAATGGCCTCACCTTCATGTGACCATCTGATGTGGCTTAGCAGGAGAACCCATGCAGCCTTTGTGATGGGCTGTAATGTATAACAGGGGCAATGCTGAGGTTCTGGGTTGTTGTGGAGGTTCCCCCGGAACTCAGCTTCATTTAACTTCTGGATGGTGTCCCCTTCTCTGCCAGGACATCTCCCCTGGTAGGCAGCAGTGGCTGAACTGCCAAAGCCAAATGACAGCTGCTGCCCAAACTGGAATCAAACCAACAATTTCCAGGAAAAGCATCCTGTTCTGAGCAATCAGACTCCAAAGTTCAGGAAAAATTATCTGTGAGACCTTCACACTAAGGGATATGCCAATTTTTGGGTTACAAATACAGTTTTCTGCCATTCAAGACTTCCAAAGCCTTCCTTTTTATGGATAACCTAATTTATTACATACGGGGAGGGAAGGCACGGAATTTCTGAACCTGTGTTTCCTGACGGTGGTAGACTTGGCATGTGTTCTTTTTCCATTAAACTACATTGTTAGCTTTATTTATCTTCTCAACTTTTGTATAGAATGTTGCAGGATTTGTTAAAAGGCCTTTGCTGCTCCCGCTGGATCTGTGAATCCATACTGGAGCTGACTTTGAATAGCTCACTTGTCTGCATTCACAATCTATCTTTCAACAACCAGCACAAAAGAAAAAATCCAAGTAATGCTGCTGGTTAGAACTTTCCCCTGTTGTTCATCAAAAATAAGCACATCGTTAGCTTAAAGCCAGCTGAGAATTTTGAGGAGAGTGGATAGAATCTGCAAAGCCCTGGTTAAAAATAAAAAAAAAATTTTAAGCTAAAAAAAAGCTGTAACTGTAGTTTTTACAGATGTCAGAAGGAATTTAAGAAAGGTGCCCTAGGTCTTGTACACCTCATGTTTTTCTTCCACTGAAGTTTCCCCACATACTTTACAAATGCTTGCTTTAGCTGATGAATTTAAGACTATTATTCAATACAATGATGTGTTTGCAAACACTGGAAGGGAATGTTTTTCTCCAATGAAAAGGGTTCTTTTACATAGCTATGTTCCCATTCTTTGATGTGGGTGAGGTAGTCTGTACCTAGTCAGTGCTTTGGAGTGTTTAAAAATGTTTTAAAAAAATAAAGAAAAATCTTCTAGATTTCCTGTATATTAGATTGTTTTTATTCCCTTGCAATATACCAAGAACCTAAACAAAAGCCTGTCTATCTATGAAGAGAGGAATCAGGCCAAAGGTGGTCTCACTGAGCTTTTGTTCGCCTGTTTGGTTTGTCTAAAGCCTTTCATGCGAGTCGTATTTCTGAATTCTGTTGTTCATGTTTTATGGGAATGGCTAGCTAGTTGTACTGGGTATGTGAAATGCCTGCAGATAAAAAAAAAAGTGATAATTTTAAAGTCTTTTGTAAAGGAACTACTTTGAGATCTAGCCCGAGTTGACGGCAATCCTTTGCGTTTGGGGCTTGAGGTTCAGTGTGTCCTGTGCTGTTCCTGTGGTGTTTGGGAAGGCACAAAGGCTGGAGTTCCCTCTGTTCCACCCTTGCTCCCAGGGATTAGCACTTAGCAGCAGTAACTAACCACAGAGACCTTGCAGAGAAGCCGAACCCTGTAAGCACAATTTGCATTTACAGCACAACACCTGCTATGGCAAAGAAGCACAGCCCTCTCGGTTTCGATTGCCATGTCACCCAAATGAGTTATGATACAACTCATTATGATACAACTCATTATGAGGAAGATAAGGTTATTCTCCTGTAAGCTGAAGTCTGTGAGTTATATTGTTTCTGCACAGAACTATTAAGTCCAACTTGGTAGGCTTGCCTTAAATAGCCATGCAGATAGGGATTTTGAACAGTTTTCCGTTGGATAGGAAGGTTTTAAATTTGAAGGATGTTCTCCAGCCTCGGCAATACATTGTCAGAGTTCATATTCCTCTAAAGAGCTCATAGTCAAAGGCGGCTGCTGCTTCTGAGCAGCTCTGCATTGCCATCAAGGTAATACACCAGTGCTGATACCCACTCTCAAAATCAGATGGGGTCGTGGACAGGAAAAGAGAGCTTTACATCTATCTCTTCCAGTTCTTCCCAGATAGCTTTGTCCAGCTCAGAGCAGGAAAACAGGAGGTCTGTCCTATGATTTCATACAGCCATATGATGCACTTCATGGGATGTCCCCAATGGGGGTTCACCTGGGATAACCCCGGGGCCGAAAGGCTGCTGTGTGGCCTGCCAGGGGATTTGAAGGGATATTTACACCCTTAATAACAAAAGACCTTCCTTGCCCTGGTGTAAGGGGACAGAGGGAGACAGCATTATCATCTCAGGAGCTCCTCATCAGCCTCCTCCTGGCCCTGGCCAAACTGGTCTCACATACCATCAGGAGGGGAAAGCTGTGTAAGCACCTTGGTGGCCTGTGTCCACACCTAGTCCTCTCAAGTCCCTGTGCAGAGCAACCCAGTGGTGGCCACTGCCTGTCTGAACAGCTTCAAGGAGTGGTGGGTGCTCTTGGGAATGCTCTGCTTGGTGTCTCGCTCCAATCCTTTACGGATCAATTTTTGAGCTTGTAATCTTTACACCCTTTCCCTTTTTTCCCCACTTGTCTCCTGAAAAGAGTTTTAGTTTGGGGTTTTGTGGATTTGGTTTTTGGTTTGGGTATTTCGTGTTGTTTTGGGGGGTTTTTTAAGGCCTTTCCCTTCTGGGAAGGGCTTGAAGATTTTGTTAGAGCCAGGAGCAGATGAAATGCTATGCTGTCCTGGGGGCAGCCAATGGTTACTTGGAGAACTTGGGAGCTTGGCTGTGACCCAAAAGGTCTAACCTGCCTGGAGATAAGGTACTGGGCTCCTGGGGTTGGCAAGATACCAGAGTGTGGTAAAAGCTGAATTGCCCAATCAGACTGCAGGAGTAGGAGCTCTGCTTGCTCTGGTGGAGGTGGGAGAAAATGTATTGCTTTTTTGAAACTCAATAGTTCTGTCAGAAATTTTACATCCCAAGAGAAGTGTGATTTGTGTTTCCTAGTAATTGTTTGGTGAGCAGCGTGGGAAAGAACACAGGAATTTTCACATAGGCAGCTGTTTTATGGGTTTTCCTGAGGCTGGTAATGGCTGGGATTGGCCCATGGTTTCAAAATCCCTGGCCAGGACACACAGAAGAAAATCTTAGCAGCAGGTTTTTTCCAGAATGACTTTTTCTTCAGGTAACACAAGTGAGATCAGCTCCCAGACATGAAGTTTCCATAAGCAGAAGATAACCAGCCCAGCTGCAAAGTTTGCACTGGAGATGTCAAGTTCAGCTGGAAGAAGTTTATATCTGGACATTTTCGGTCTGCTGAAACTCAAGAAGACAATTTCCCATGCGAAGCATTTGAGACTCTTAACCTCAGACCATACTGCTGGATCTTGATGTTCTTTGGGACATTTGAAACTAGTTGGGGTTGGAAAATATACCTGCAAATTGTAGGCAGTCACGTTTGACTCTGATGGAATTTCAGTTCCTGTAGCAGCCACACATACAAGTGGAGTATAACTCGTACCAGTGCTGGTGTTTGACTCGTGCATGTCTTCTGCCAGACCTCACAGTTAAATGTATGCCTAACTATTTAAAACACTATGACAGTGTTTTTAAATATAAAGTGGCATTATAACAACTTTACTCAGCAGTTTTCTGCAAATAATAGCCACTTTATTAAAAAAATTCCAGATCAGCTTACAGCTTAACCCCAGTCATTGACAACCACTTGTAATAACGAACCTCTACTTTTCAGGGAACGGGACTTGTGCAAATTATTGAAAGATCAAGCTTGTGGCTGACATACTTTTTAAAGATCTTTAAAATTAGATACCTCAGATATCCTTGCAGAGTAAATTCAAAGATAAAAGGTCTTTTAATCCTTCTGCAGGGGCTGCATTAGGAGCACAATCATGTCTTGGCCAGGCTTGGGAGGCCTATGTCCTCTCTATGCTTCCGAGCCCAGGGTGGCTGCCCCTGTGCAGAGGGGTGCAAAGCAGAGGTCCCACAGGCATCACTGGCACAGGGGCTCATCTGTCACTCAGCCACAATGATAGATGAAAAAAAGTCTGAAGATTGCTCTTCCTCAAGCTTCCAAAGGAATTTTTTTGGCAGGCCTGGTTATTTCATCCAGACACTAAATAGCTTTGTTTCATCATCTTCTCATCACTGCCAAAACCTCTGAATACTCTTGTGTGTCAAAAAACAGATTTGCTTTAGAATTCAGATAATTAAAATCAAATAGAAATCATTAAAACTTTTTTAAAAAAGCTTAAAACCTGTGAGTTGAAGATAAGCTATAGAGATTTATTCACTTTTAAGAAATGGCTTCTCCAGTTGACAGGAGTTTAGAAAACTTCTGTGTTTATACAGGTAGCTACAATCTGTCCATCTCTTCATTTCTTCACCAAGAACTGATGTTAGTAAATGGAGAAGACATTCATTTCTTCACACACAAAGACTCATGTTGCCATACGGTCACAACATCAACAGGGGCTAATTTTTCTGGCTTCACAAAGCAAAGCCAGCCATCCACATTAGCTCAGAAACCTGGCTGCACTTAATGCTCTTTCTTTTGTCCAGCAAAGGCTCATTCCTGGAAACATCTTGTTCTTTGAATAATGGCCATTTTTAAATGCTTTTGTTTGATGGTCTTAGGCTTAGCAGGTTGCTAGTGCTACTGTGTACCAGGCCTTCCCCTGAGGGACTCTGCAGTGGGTGCATTGCTGGTAACTGCAGAGGTTTGAATCCACCATTTTCTTCTGAAATTTTCAGAAGCAAAATATATTGCTCTTCTCAGAGTTTTTTCTCTTGAAGTCTATGGAAAGTTAGAAGCGAATTCACAAATGTAGTTCTTCCATAGTAGACAGCAAAAACCCCTTTTGAGGAGAACTTGAAACCACATTGATATTGCTGTATTTAATCCCTCAAACCACTTTTGCTAGCTAATAAGTAATTTAAAGAAAGTTTACTTCAAAACTTAGGTACTAGGTTATTACAGTGCCTGCATACTGCAGGATTATATGCAACAGCTAAATATACTTTTGATCATACTCTGTAGCGAGCGTATCAGGCTGGCCATGTAACATTCGATCTCATGTAACACCAGTCTCCTAAACCTTATGGACATAATCTTCCATTTTGCATATAAATCAATAATAATGGTGGGTTTGACTTTTAATTTTCTATGTTCTTCTGTTTTAGAACTAGGACAGCAGATAAATGTACAAGAACCTGAAGTAATCCCAGTTCCATCTCAGACTGTCCCTTTTCATAAATGATTGCATATGCTGACAAAATACATACTGTGACCTTCCTTCTGCATTTCTTATTTATAAGGTTTCTGGAGATGCACTCCAAAGATACAGTTCTTATTTAGAAAGAACAATTTTATTCGAAGAGCAAATAATGACTCTGAACATTTGCTTATTCCAAAAATGTGCTTTTTCACATGGGATCACAGGACCAGTCTGCTCCTCTATAGCAGCAGCAAAGCAACCTTTCTTGCTGTTAAACTGTTACATCTTACTTCTGCAAAGGTGCATTTTTTACAGAGTTTGCCATCAGAGAACTGCACAGGGAGTGAAAGGACAGTGACAGAGGTAGGGTGTACTGCAGGTTAAACACACTTCTTCCCATGTAATAAATGTGAAGCAATGCCCAGGAGCAATTCTGGTAGTTAGGGACTTCATGGTCCCCTCCACTCCCAGTGCACCCCCCAGATCCTGGCTCTCATACTCATGCCCAGCTCTGGCTGCCCCTCTGGCCTGGGCAGCATGGTCTGACAGACAGGAGTTTCTAAGCATGCTAAGGAAGCTGAAACAGAAATATTTCCAGAATAGCATGGTGGAATGATTCACAGATACACAGCTCCACTACATCATCAACTGTCCCAAGTGATGCCCATGTCTGCTACATTTAGTATGGAATTCTATGCATTTTCTCCCCCTCCAAACCGGGGTTAAAATATTGGCCAGCACAAGACAAATTAAATCATCTCTCTAATTACTTATGGAAAGCCAAACTCGTCCTCTGACACTAAAGCTTTATCTCCAGCTGTGTCTTGGTGTATCTCCACCGGCCTGGTTTGCCTACTCCCTCCTCGGGTATATTCTCACCATTAACTAAAGGTTGTCCCTCAAAACGCGGGTGCAGCATCCCGTGTGGGAGCTGCAGCTCAATAGCTTCCTGTCTCCCTCCATTTGCGCTTCTGGTCTCTGCCGGGCTTTACTCCAGTTCTGCTTATGCCGGGGGTTCAACTCTGTCTGCCGTCTAGTAGCTATGAGTTTCCCGAGATTACTCCCAACTGTGGGGATTGTCCCAAAACATCTCTGCTGTTGCGACTGCCTTAGCCAGCATCTCTTTAAAATGCAGGCTCCAGGTGATTGACTTCCAAGTAAGAGGAGCTGAATGGGTTTAGACAGATTAACATTCTAGCAGTAAGTGGCAGTCATTCCAAGGAGCTAAATCAAATTCTCAAGTGCTCATTAGCAACAGGGGAGAAAGGGGAAAAAAAGGGGAAAAAAAAAAAAAAAAGAAAAGAAAAAGTAAGGAAAAAAATAGTTTGAGAACATAAAAAAGAATGAGCACATAATGGAGAGACTTGGAGGAAGCTGTATTTTTGTTAGAGTTTTTCATTGATGGCCATCACCCTAAAACACCAGGACATGGGGTGCTGCTGCCTGGCATTAGCTTGTAACACAAAGTAGGAAGGTGCAGTTGACCCAGGTTCACTTCAAGTTCAGAATCAGCCCTGTAAGTTTGGCCGGCAGGATGTGAGTTAGCAGTGGCAGGGGGAAACTACCGCAGTTGCCATTTGTTGTCCAGCCTTGGAAGGACGGCTCTGCACCCTGAAAAACAAAATACAAGTCTGCGGTGATGAGTTCACTCGGGTCATCCAGGGCGCTTCGTGCTCTCGTAATAATTTGTGTGTTTGGAGTGTCCTAATAGGACGGCATTGCAGCAATCGTTGTGAGGGGGAGGTGAGGAGGACGCTCACCCCTTGGCAATCCGGACAAGAAACACCGCTCTGTCTCGGGCCGTGCAGGGACAGTGGCTTCACCGCAGGTTCCGAAAGGTGCCCTGACGCTGGCCATTGCCGAAAAACACGCTGAGCAGGACGGCACAAGTGGCCCTGGGGCAGCCGTCCCCTGCACGGCCACACTGCGTCCCCCTCCTCTGGCAGCACCGCTCCCTGCCCTCCGCTGCTCGCCTCCCGGGCATCCTCCGCTCCTTCCCTTCCCGGCGCTGTCCTCTCCAGGCTCAGGAGCAGGGTGAATCGTGGGTCTGAATCCTGCTAGTGAGTGGAGTAGTTTACATTTATACAAAATATTTACAGTTTTTTCTCAAGCTTGTTTTCCTAGAATTCTACAAATCATGCAAACAGATTTTTGCAGTTTAGGCGGTTGCACTGCGGAACTTCACCTGTTCTCACTAAAAGTATAACAAAAGGCGTAAATAGGAAAGATTTGGAATTATTAACAACTTGTCCCATAAAAATAAGATCAGCTCTACCTGAGTGCAGAGGGAAGTCCCCATTTACCTTTTACATTTCAGAAACAGCAGAGGCAAATCCTGCCCCAGGTTCCCCTTGCTGCTTGATTTACTCAGAGAAATATTTTCACTGCTGTTTCACACAGCACTAATGAGTTTAAAACCCAGTGGGTTCACAGCAGCTGAACGGCAGCGAGAGCACAACCCTGAACTGTACCCAGCTACAGACTTGCCTGCAGGAAAGGAGGAAAACCCAAAAGCACTCTGCAGGCTTCAATGCTTGAAGAAAAGTTGTCTAAGGGTTTGGTCTAAATCAGGCACCCACACCTGCCTTTGTACACATCAGAGCTCCTGATGCCAGCCCTCCCAGGTTCTGCTTGGCTGCTGGCTCATGCTGCTCCATTCCCTGCACTCTCCACCTGCTCTGCGCAGCGTGCTTTGTCTAAGTGAAGCTCACCCTTGGCACAGGAGTGTGATGGAAAGTGCCTGGGTGTTCTGGCAACAGAGTCAGCATGAAGCCTGGAGACAGTTGAATACATTCCTTTGACCGGCACCCACATTTTTCAATGCCTTTTAGAAAGCGGCTTTCACTGAAAAAAGAAACAGCAGCGAAGGGATCAAGATGTCAGGAAATGCTTTTGCTGACTTGGTGTGAAGAAAATATTTTTCTTATCCAAAGCAGCAGAAGAAGCTGAATAAGTCACTTGACCTTCCTTCCTTTCCTCTCCTTACCCTCTAGGCCTTCTGCCTCTGCAAAGGACATTTCTTCAGCCATTTGCCATCCTGTCTAGTACATTTCTTCATTATTTTTTCCTTTACATAGTCAGCTCCTTGGACTATTCAAAACACCTCTTGATTTGCTCCTATCTTGCACCAATGGGCATGGCAAAGCCTTCTGCTTGGATCCATCACACACACAGTGGTTAGAGAATTTTGCATAAATAGTAGCTGAAATGATAGCAAGTGAGTTTTCTCTCTGGTATTCTGAATCTCTCTGCTATAGTCTCAATAGTTTACAAGCTGCAAATTTGTGGATCTAAGCCCATTAAGCTTGAAAGCACTGCATACTGCAAAAATTCGTGCAGGAATTTGAGTCATTTTGCTAGGAAGTGTCATGCATAGCTCCCATGATCACTATTACAAAGTATGATCCTAATTAAAAGAAACCCAAACCACAAAAAGCACCTTTGTGTTCAGAATCCCGATAGTTTGCTAGTGTAAATTATTGTTTCCTTTCCTTCTACTTTGGATTTCTTTGATCCTCTAAGCCAACACAGGTAAGGAGCAGAAAGTTGGATCTTTTTCCTATTATACCACGCATCTGCACTCCAAGTACAGTCCCAACTGCAAGTGTGGGCACAACATACTCTCCAGGTTCATAATTAACAGTGATGATTAATGGCAAAGTATCTATCAGAAACTGTGGGAATAACTGCTCATCCCTTGAGGAAGGGGATGCACAGGATGACCTCTCAAAGTCTTTTCCAGCACCATGACTCTGTGACAACATGAAGACAAAAGGCCCCCAGCTTGTTTTTCAAGTAGTCAGCTCTTTGCAGGGCTGCAGCTAACAGCTAGGAAAAAAACATCCTTCCATCTGCAAGCAGAGATCATTGATAGGTGTGCAAAATTCTCCTGCCGTGTAAAATTTTTATAAATATTTGATTATTTTCTTCCAATTATTACCACAATTACACAAATTATTACACAAATGATGCTAGCTGCTAATGGCAGGCTCTCTGTTCAAAATTATGCTTTTTGTGACAGCTATAATGTATGGACCTGGAAATGGAGCCCAGATTGCAGTAGGTGGCCTGCTGTCATGTTAGTTTAGAGACTCCAACCTAATGAACTGTCTTAGAATTTAGTCCAATGATGCGTAGTAAAACTACTGCTTTCTGATCTGTTTCAATGGAAACAGGTTTATATTAGAGAAGAATGAAAACACCATATTTCAGAGATTTAGATTTTTGTAAAGCCATTTTCATGATTGCTCTTCTACCTTCCACAAGGATACTAGGAACAAGAGAACACTTGAATGAAAATTTTGATTTTTAGTAAAGATCCTCTCCTTGAAAGGGGAAAATTATTTCACCTGGTGAAACTTTTCATGATGCTGACGTGAACAGAAGTGTGACAGCATGAAACTGGTGCCACTGCAATAGCCAGTGTGTTTGAACAGGTTTGTTCCCAGGTGGTGGCCATTCCTTGATAACTGGGTGTTTCCTTCCCTGCTGCCATCAGTAGCACCTCCCTGGTGGCTCAGGGGCTGTTTATGCTGAGTAAGATGGCTTGACCAGAACTACATTTTGGGAGTGCTTACATGATTTCTCTGTCAGCTCAGCTTCAGCTTTGTACTAACAAAGTGGTAGCAGATGGGAGAGAATAGGGTCAGAGCACTCAAGGGTTTATATATGGTTTCTGTCTGAAATGTTTCTCAGGTGGTCAAAGCCTCCTTCTAGATTTCTCCACTTGCTCCTGCACACTGGGTAGAATCTATAATTTTTTTTTCTACCTGCAATTTAAACTGGCAAATTTTGGGAAAAGCTGCAGCTGGATGGGCATGTCTGGAAAAAAGAGAAAGCAAGAAAGAAAGCAAGAAAGCAAGCAAGCAAGAAAGAAGTGAAATGTAGCAAAGCTTATGGAAGTAGAAGAAAAAGGGGGAAAAAAACCCACAAAGAAAACCCCCAAACGCAGCTTGGCCATTGTAGTAGCAAGTGCTGCTAAAAACCCAGTGATATCAGCACTGGCTAGAGGGAAAGTGCTCCTGACTCTGTGCACCCCATTCCTCTCTGTCTCTCCTGCTTAAAACAATTGTCTATAATACCAGCAGATATTTTGGCTCTGTCAAGGTTATTATTAACAAACCACTAATTACGAAGCTAATAGAATTAAAAGGAACACCCCACAATTAAGGCCTATAAAATTTGTATAATCTCTGTACTTTTGTAGGAGCAGTCTGACAGGGGTGGCAGAGCCCCATGACATGGCACAGAAGGTGGCTGGCTTCCAGGCAGTGTAAGTCATCAGGTCTGTGGCAACCTGTACTTCTTACTGCTGTTGGTAAGAGACTGTTTTAGGGCACACATTTATTTGACCGTCACTTACTAAGACTAGACTAAGCCATTAGTTTTTCTTCTAGTGAATCCCATTAATTAACCTGCCAAATTTTTCATCAGAGTTCCTAATGGGAAAACCTACAGAGGAGCTAATGTTTATTATGGTCACTAATGTAGCTTATCTTACTGCAGATCTGGAGGGACTTGGTCATGGATCAGGATCCTGTTATGCTAAACGCTGCCAAATGTGGATCACATCCCATGTTTTTCCCCACAGAATTTATCATCTGAATAGATTTTGTCAACAGATCTTCCTTAGGATAGAGTACACCTGGACTGGAAAGATAAAACAGCAAGAATTACCTTTTTTGTTGTGAGTTATACTCAAACAATATAAATATAACTTTAAAAGTCATACTTATTTAAAAGTCAAACCAACTGTATCTGTGCCCCTGTTTGTGACTGTCACAAATTCTTCCACTTACCATGTTACGTATAATCAGAAGTCATAGTTTTATTTTGGTCTTATTCTTATTCTGTATGAATTGATATATGCAATGCTAAACATTTGCTTCTAGGTTATTTTTTTTAAGAACACTGAATTGCTTAGAATATTGCAACTAAGACTAAGATAAAGCGTGAATTTTAATGTACTATGTCTTTTATTCAAGTATATACAGCCCGCATTTTCCACATAGACTGAGTGAAATTCACCTTTATACTGTACATTTTTAATTAATTTTCAGCTAGGGAGGATTTAATTGCTCTTTAGAACTGACTTGTTTGAACTCTCAGATTAAGCTGAAAAGGTGCTGTGAAATATTGAAAAAGAGGAAAAAACAGAAACATATAGATGTTCATCATTAGCTAACTGCAGGACACTGCAAGTAAGGGAATTAAACTGATAAATATGCTTTCTGTACAACATCTCAAATCTGTGTTGCACTGTTCATCTTGCTGCTGTGAATCTGAAGATTAGTAGTAAGGCCGATAAAGGTAGGGATCGTCAAATATTGCAACAGGACACACTGTGCTGCTGTTATATGATGATCAGTTATAAAATAATTATCATAGAAATTTTCAATACTGGCCTTCAGTGCTGCTCAGAGTATTCCTGCCTGAGCTGGTCACTCTCTCTAGGTTTCAAGTGGACTTAACAGGCAAGCAGAGTGTTTTTAGAT
The DNA here is from genome assembly GCA_013397055.1 of Pachycephala philippinensis. Lineage (NCBI taxonomy): Eukaryota > Metazoa > Chordata > Aves > Passeriformes > Pachycephala > Pachycephala philippinensis. The sequence continues at coordinate 78,889 of VWZT01004842.1, read as the reverse complement.
TTCCTATATCTAATTTTACTAAGACTGCACCCTTTGAGACTACTCAGTGCAAATACAACTCTTATAATGGCTCAGTAGTTCAATTCATTTTTCAACATGATGTGATTTTTTGGCACATTTTGTCTTTCTCTTAAAAAAAA
>VWZT01004842.1:0-72498 GCA_013397055.1 Pachycephala philippinensis | reverse complement strand
TAAAAAAAAGTGGTTAAAGGGGAAAAAAAAACTTTTTTTTTTTTTTTTTTTTTTTTTTGCTGTTGTATGACAATGCTAGCAGGAATTACTACTTTAAAAAAAATCTGCTGGTGTGTGCTTCCTGTTCCAGTTTGTTTAGTCACAAGTCTGAATTAGATCTCTGTTGGTTGGTTTCATTTACTATAAACAGGTCTTGTGCTTTGTTTCAATACATCAAAGCCCATAGCCAGGCACAGACAGGTAAAGTAAAAGGGGGTAAGAAAGTTTACAGTCTTGCTTCATTGTTTCTTTAAGCCTTCCAGACAACGGTCAGAGGGATCACACGGAGTTTAAAAGAAGGCTTGGTTGTTGGTTTTTTTGTGTGTATAAACTGGTTTCTCTTTTGTTCCTTTTCTAGAAACCACATGTAACTTTAGGTCAGAAAAGTGTAAAATGTGGCACTTCTTAAACCAGCGTTACCGCTGCCTTGGGGTAACTGGATCAGGCAAAGGTGCAGGCTCCTCTCCCTGCTATGCTTGTGCCTGCTGCTGTCCTTCAGGTGAGTACCAGAGGTTTATTTTCTTTTCAAATATCCATCCACCTGAAGACGGCTGAGGAGGGTATTTTCTCATTACTGACACTGCCAAAAAAAACCCCAACAACACTGTTTTAGTCCCTTAAAGATAAATGTGAATCACTCCCTCCCACAGTATTTTTAGTAAAGCTGCTCTAAAAGTTTGCTTCCTTCCAGCCCTTGCATCTCCCTAGGTTTTCTTGGTTTGTTTTTTTTTTTCCTTTCATTTTTTTGTTTTTGGGGTTTGGGGTTGGTTTCTTTGTTTGTTTGTTTGTTAGGGGGATTTTTTGTTAGTGGTGTTTTCTGGGGGGTTTTTTGGTTTTTGTTTGTTTTTGGTTTTTTTATCTGCCCTCTTAAAACAACAGGAATGCTGGCTGGCCCTCAGCCAGCCAGAACTCAGCAAGCAGGGTAAAATTTCAGTTCAGATTTACGGGAAGGTGTTGGGAGTAAAAATCTGGTTTGGTGAGTTTAAGGCAGGGAGTAGTCCAGAGACAACCTTGCTACTGTGAGTGTGGAGAGAAACAGAGGAGGGGGGGAGGGAGGAGGATAATAAAAACCACCCAGGCTGGAGATTAGAGACCAATTTTGCCCCTGTCCGAGTTTCAGTGCGTGTTCCTGAGCTCTTGCAGCCTTATCGAGTTTGTAGGCAGAAAGCCGGGTCTGGGGGTGGAAGAGCTGCGCGGTGCCGGCAAAGAGCTCAAGCGCCCCGCTCAGCGCCCTGGAATGTGCGGCTTAGGGCAGGGGCGAGCAGGGGCTTTGGCTTAGCNCGAAGAGCCAAGAGAGGGGGTTAAGACTGGGAGAGCTGTTGCTCCAAGCAGCAGTGCAAGGAGTTGCTCAACTCTCATTTAGCAGCGCGGTAGGAAGGACAATGCATTAGGTCGCTACCCCAAAACGTTGCCGCTGCTGCGAATGGTGCTGGGCGCTGAGGTGGGCTCCAGGTAGGTACCGTCGCTTTTCGGTTTGCTCTGCACTTCCTCCGTCCTTAGCCGAGGATTGGGTTGTACTTACTCTTCTGTGATTGGGTTGACAATGTAAGCGACCAGAAGTTCACTCAGAAAATATATTTTAAAGTATTTTTAGGGGGGAAAGGCAAATGGAGACGACTGCAGAGGTTTTCGGTGGAGTTTTGGTGACTCTTTCCAACTGACAAATTTCTGGTGATTCTGAAGAAAGATGACAGATTGAGAGGCAGAGTCAGGTATTAAACAAGGACAGAGTGAGAAGTGATTTGCAGATCTGAGAGTTTTAATTTAAAATATGTGTTTCTCCATGTCAAAGAAAAACCACAGCGTGACTTGCCTAATGTCTTGGGAGTCAGTTTCGGAAGGAGTGTTTTGTTTGTATGGCTGTTTCTTCTTTTCGAACACTTAAAATTCTGTAGTTTGTACAGACCACAGAGCCTTGGCACAAGTGACAGGGAGGTGACAAGAGGGCTCTGAGTCTGCTGTCTGGCAATCTGTTATCGACATTAGCATAAGAATGGGATCTTATCTGTGAAAAGTTTCTGAAGACCATTTAAAATACATGTATCCATCAGGAGGTCAAGCATCTTCTTTATGCTGAGATACGCGTGATTAGATGAGAAATACCGGGGTCTCCTTATTCATGTTAAAAGAAATAGCAGATCTTAAATTTTTTTTAGAGGTAAGGCTACACAGCTCATTTCTTCTTAGGAATCTAAAATAAAACTTTGAGCCAAAGCCAACCTATTATAATGGTTAAAGATGGGCTGGGATCGTACAGGTCGCAAAATCCCTACTAAAGTTTATCGGCTCGGCTGGGCTGACCTGGCAGAAGGCAGGAGCATTAGACGGGGCTGAAATGAGCCGCCTGAGGCTAACGCAAGCTGAGTATCGGTGCCCTTACGTGCCTCCTAGACTCTGCAAATGATAATTTGGACAAGGCTGCAATTACTCTGTGGCAGTCTGGCCGAGCTCACATGATGCGCGAGGGGAGCCGTGCGCGTTTCGCAAGGCGGCGGCGCGGCCGGCACGGGCGGGCTGCCAGCGCTCGGCGCGGCGTGGGCTCGGGCTCCGCTCCCGAGCAGGTGCCCGCCCCTGGGGCCAGAGGCCGCCCCTGGTGTTAAGCGGAGCCTGGTATACAGCTGGAAAGCTGGAAGGCAGCGTGCACCCTCAGAGAGGAGGCGGAGATAACGCCGGGAATGGGCCGCTGCTTGGTGTCCGGCAGACTCGAAGCTAAAGCTAACAGAGTGCTGTCTGCGAGATAAACGGAGAGGCAAACACTCCTTTTGCACATTCGTTCTCTCTCCCGCCACTCCCCTGCATATTCCCGTCCCGGGAGAGGTTGTTCTCCTGGCCTGTTTCAAAGCTGTGCATCCCGCCGAGAGCTGAGGGCAGCTGTTCCCACTTCGCCTCCTAGCCCGGGGAGAGCCCAGCTCTCTCTGCTGCTTTTGGGGTCTGACCTCTTCTGAGATTCTGGGCCCTAAGTGTTGTTAGGGAAATACTTGGAGTTGACTGGCATGTAAATAGAGCTGCTAACAATTCCCGAGTGTCCCTGCTGCAGCTGAGGATGCAAAATCTTGGTTTGAAGTTTTAGAAAATAAAAGAAGGTGCTTCCTTCAATACAACAGATTTTTAAAAAGTTGAAAACATTGTAATAAAAATATTTAATATAAGCAGTGGAGATGGTAGAGCCTTCAGGGAATGTTGTTTCTATGGCAGTTTGGTCTGAACCCTTGATCTTGTGTAGCCCACGCCTGGCTGGCTTCAGCAGAGCTACCCCTGGCACTGGGGGCTGCTTTTGCAGCTTCCCACATTTTGGAGTCTTGGCTTCCTCCACATGGCAGAGCCCCCTCACTGTGCTACCCCTCTGTGGAATGCTACACGTTCTTCTGTGAAAGCTGTGAGAGCACCTGACAGCTAGAGAAGATCAGGGTTACTCTGGAGTGGTGTGAGAATACTTGTTGGTTTACCCTACGAGCGCACAGCACTGCTAGGGTGGCAAACTCCAGCACCTGTTACACCACATTTATGGGTGAAACAAAAATGTAATCCTGGCATTTTCATTCCAATGGTCCTGATCACTTGTGTGTAGTTTCATGAACAAATATTGCTCTGGTTTACCGAGAAATTTAGTAGGCGCAAGTATGTGTTCTTTGTGAAGAAGCATTGCCAGATCCTGTTCCTGTTAGAAAAAAGAAATCAATGATGAACATGAAGGTGAACACAAAGATCAGGTTTTCTCTGTAGCAAGGAAGCAGATCTAACAATTTAAGTATAAAGAGACTATCTCCATGCTTGTATGTGGCTGTATGTAGTTGCCTCTTTTGTCAAGAAGTTGAAATCTCCAAATTACTGATGACTTAAACCAACAAATCCTTCCTTATATTGTAGTTACTTTGAAATTTGTTTCATAAGGGGATTTTTAGGCGCAATTTTCAAGTTTGTAAAATGGATCGTGTGAACAGGACATTTTTGTCTGCTCCCTTAGCAGAGGGAAGGACTCTGACCTTTATCTTTCCAGTATGAGGCCTGAAATAATATTCCTTTCTGCTGTAGTAATTTTTTTCAATAAAATGCTTCTGGGTACACCTAGCTCTTGCCAAGATCAGGAACATCTCAGTAGCCTTGCTGAGACAATGCAGGCTTTGTATAGCTATGGCTGGTAGGGCTTTGGTGATACAGTCAACAGAGGAAAGCAACTTTTTAGTAACTGCAAAGCTGACTACCTGATATTTGAGGGCATTTTTGTCCTTTCCAGGTTTTCATTTGCCCTGATCCCAAGTAAGATTTCATTTGAAAAGAAGAAAGAGGTTTCTGGTATTTTTAAAGTGTGTTTTACAAAATATGCTTAGAGTCTGGATGTTACCTTTTGTTTAGGTAGGTCATAAAGCTGAGCCTGAATCAGCACAAATGGACTTACTTGCCCTGAGATGGAAAGAAACTCCAAAAGCATGAGAATCCTCAACCAATAATAATGCGACAAGAGTAACTTTCAGGTATTTCCAAAGGGGGAACAGCATAGTCAGCCACTAAAAACTGAGAGGTTTTCTATCCTATTTGCCAATGTGAGGGCCATTGGGAGGTTTACTCCGGAGAAGTAACACCCCAAGTGATGTAGCTCAGAGTTTGCATTCATGTTTCGGCCTTCTGAGTACCCAATGAACGGGCTGGAGTTGTGCCTTAGAAGTAAACTGAGATACTGCCTCTGCCTTTTTGTCTTTTATCAGAGAAACTCAGCAAGCTCCACCACAAGTCAGGGTGTAGGCTGAGTTTCAGCAAGCTGAGTTCCCAGTAACTTTCACGATGTCGTTTATGATTGCTGTGTCACAGACCTGGGATTCCTGACCTGGGTGTTTCTGCTGTGTGGACTTGCTCGTACAGGCGGAGCGGAAGGACTGTCAGTGCCATGTTGGGTTTATGCACGAAATAGCTGGTGAGAGGCAAGAGATGGGATAGATGCAGGTGGAGCACAAGGAAATGGTGAGGGGTCAGCTGGGTACATAGCGAGAACAGCATGCCAGCAGACTGGCTGCTGTTGTACTATCTCAGCAGCAAGGGAGATGTTTTAGAAGGAATTTAGGAGAGGTGAGCGAAGTTCCCCTGCAGTTGTCACCAGGGAGGTAGTCTCAGTGAGGAATTACGAAGGAAAACAGAAGGGCATATGATGGGAAGCATAAAGTGGGTGTTCATAAGCTGCAAAAGACACGTATTTGTGCTATTCAGCTCTGCCTGCCTGAGCAAGTACTGTGCGTAAGGACACCTTCTATTTTATTTGTTAGAAGATGGAGAGAGGATCAACAGGAGCACAAAAAACGAGTGGTACATTCAAAGCTATGAAAAGGACTCTTGAAGTAATATTTGGAAGATGAAACAGTGGATCAAGATTTTAGATCAACAGTGGATCAAATAATGAAAGAACAAAAAGGAATGTCACCATTAATGAGCTAATGTGAGTGTGAGACCCCAGGGAAGTGTTTCATCTATGAGGGCAGATAGAATAGCCAGTGTCTTTGACATGCATGCAGAAAGTAACAACAGGTCTTAGCTGTACCTTGAAAGAAAGGCTGCCCAAATAAAAACCGTGCCCTGCCTGCAAACAGAGCAGTAATGGTCGCTGTGGAAAGGAGAGAAAAGAGACTTTGGGTATTCTGTGGCAGAGGGGGTGGGCAGGTATTAGAGACTCTGCTTTATCCACGTATAGCTGGAAGTGATGGCTGGGCTTTCAGGTGACAGTTTTTCAACCTTTCTAGCAGAAGAAATGACTGAGGGGTGTTGGCTGGGCTGGATATTACAGGGAAGAAAATCGAAGGAAACTGAAATGTAGGGACAATTTTGCAGTTTAACTTGGTAGAGAGATAAGGGTTAAAAGCAAAAGAGAAGTCATAAGGATTGATGGAATGGAAACTGCAAAATAGCTGAATGGTGGACATAACGGGGGAGTCTAATGGATGGTGCTGAATAGAACCACTTGAAGGTTAGTGCAGGAAAAACTCAGCAGCAGAGAGCCTCTGGATAGAGCATGCCAAATAAACAGTCTTTTCTAATGAGGAAAAGAAAAAGATCAGGGCAGCAGAGGAACAGAATTGGTAAAATGGATGCAGAATGACTGAGAGGGTGATACAGGTCATCAGCATAAATCAGCAACAATAAGAGAAAAATGGGGAATCAAAACCCAAGGAGAAAGGTGACAGACTTGGGTGAAGGGGAGGCATTTGCAGGGCTGGGAAGAGAAGGGAAGGGACAAAATGAGAAATGAGCAATCCTTGAGAAGAGGAGCAGGAGGAAGAGGAGGAGGAAGGAGAACAGGGAGGAAAAGGTCAGCTCACTGAGTCTGATCCCAGTCAGGGAAAAGCTGAGACAGAGGTGCTTCATTAGGGTCTGAAAGCTGTGCTCAAGATTTCAGGACCTGTAAGGATGGAAGTATGAAGCGACTGTGGCTAACACATCTTTAAAGCTGGAAGATGTGCTGGGGTGACAAACAGAGGCCATGAGGTCTGAGCAGTATGCAGGGTGCAACTGCAGGAGCACTTATGGTTGAGGAGGGAGGAAGAGCCAGAGCTGAGGAACAAAAGCATGAAAGGCAAGGAGGGAATAGAGTCAAACACGATCATGCACGCAGGGACATGTCCTCTAGATGTTTTTGCAACAAAAGAGCACGTTCAACTCACCTCAATTAAATATTAACATTATTAGCATGACTTAAGGCCATGTTTCTGGCAGTAAAATTTCTGTTGACTGTGTATGCTGAAATTTCACCAGAGTTCATACACTACTATCCACATCCTAATGTGAGTGCTAATCCTCCCAGGAAGCATTTCACTGTCATTAGCATTTTCATTAAAGGTAGCACTAATACCTGAAGCTCACAGCAGTGTAGTCACAGGTAAAGCTGCAAGCAGACCGAGACTTAAAGGGTGAGTGTATTCAAACTTTTGGGACTGCAGTACAGTCTATGGCTCTTGTAGATGGATTCTGCCTTTGGCTTCTTGGCCTCATGAAGCAGGCAAGAAAAGGCACAACTTTTCTGACTTACTGAGTGCACCCATTCGATGAATGTGGAGGTGCCTCTGTCTGGGGCAAGGAGATCTGAATGTGCTTGCTGTTGCTGCCATATGTGGTGTCTTAGCCAGTGTTTACAAAGTAATTGGGATGAGTAGATGCTACTGGCAAAGGCGTCTGCTCACCCTGACCACCCAGGCCAAGGGTGGCTGCAGATGTACCCAGAGGCATTGCACAACCCCAGGGCCCAGGAACAAGCTGCAACCTGGGCATGGCCCAAACAGGCCGCAGTTGTCCTACACGGAAGGAAAAAAATGTGATTTTCATAGAGGATAATTGTATTGAGTAACAATAAACAAAAAGGCTTTTACAAGCTTCTTTCACATAGCGAGGTCCCAAGTCTCAACTTACCTATGTGAGTCACAGGTCAGACTGTATGTGTGCAGAATAAATCTTCCTAAGCACCACAGGGGTAGCAAGAGGTATCTGGGATGTCAGGACGGTGCCCTGCCTCCTGTGGTGTGTGATCAGTGGGAACAGGGTCTGAGACAGGCAACAGCTCCTCACTCACACCTGTGTCTACACTGCTCTGCTCCTCTCTGCCTTCTAATGTGCCAGCCTGCAGCCCTCCCTGATATTTTAAGGTCTGTTCTCTGACCTGTGTTTTACCACAGGTGTTTGCAGGTCCTTGCTGGAGGTGCTGAGAACATGTCTTCCCACAGTCACTCTTTATTTCTCTTGGAAAGCTCTGGTTTTCTGCAGGGAGTCGTCTGCAAGCTTACATTTTTGGTAAGCAGCAAGATCGACTGGCAAACGATTTTAGTTTTTACTGTTTGCTAACCTTATGAGCCTAAGCAAGAAAATTCCTGTGCAAATTCCTGTGCAAATTCCTGGCCATTCCCATGGCCACCTGCCTCGGGGAAAGTTTATCAGGTACACTGTCTGGTTGATATACAGGGCACTGTATAAAACCTACAGCTCTGAGGAATGTGGAATGAGCTGCCAGAAGCCCTGAGTAAATACATCAAGTATTGCCAAACTGAAGGCACCGGTGGCCTTGTCTGCTGGCTTTCACATCAGAGTGAGAAAAGCCCAGGGCAAGCATTTTGCTTACAGAACAGTTTCAGGGCTTTTTTTCCCTCCTCTATCTAGAGCATTATCTGGAGTTTCAACAGTGGCTTTTTGATTCCTGACATCTCCCAAAGATGGGTTTGTGGTGGTGTGCCAATGGGAAGAGAGGCACCATTAAAACACATTAGGGATTTGATCACTAGCAGTGATCCTGCTAGGCCCTGGGCTGTGGGGCTGCTGAGAGCAGGTTGTAGTGTCCATCCCATTGGCCTTTACCAAGGAGACTGAAATCTGAGTCAAATCCCAGCATTTCCATCTGTAGATCACTGAGGTTTTTGTTTGTTTGTTTGTTTGTTTGTTTGGGGTTTTTAAAGGAAAATAAATTATTTATATTTGTATATTTATACACATATATAAACAGTATATGCACTATAGATATCAACACAAATCAGTCTCAGTGCTGGATTTTTAATTCCCAAAGCACTGTCAGTTACCACCTTTTTCTCTATTTTAGGGAGGTTATCTCGATGGGATCATTTTACCCACTGTGCCATATTTTTTTTCTCTCCTCCTGTTTACCAGAAATACACTCTTGAGGAGTGCCACAAGAGACAAGCTGTTAAAGAATATACCACATATATAAAAGAGGTGCACGAAGCATGAAGCATCTCTGCCTCTGCATTTTCCAACAGACACAACAGGGTTTTTTTCTAAATAAATAAGTTGTGTGAAAAATACAGGTTCTCCGAAGAAAATTAAAGCAGAATTGCTGACAAAGCAGTCTACTTACCTATGGGCAGTGTAATAAACTTAAGAAAAATGACGTGTATCTGTAAGCCTAGAAGGTTAAGTTCTTGTTAAAGCTTCATACTGGTAATAGTAAAAATTAGTTAAAGACCACAACTCTCGGTGCATGCTGCCAGTACACATGGACTGCACAGGGGATTTGTAAGCTGGGGTGTACGTTTATAGAATCTTTGGACACACCTTCCTGTTTTTAATGCATAGGCAACTGTACTCTTTTTTGTTGTACTACAAAGTAATCGGAAAGGATCCTGCTGCAGTTTGGGAGCTGTAGTTGTGCTACCACAGGGTGGACACAAGGTTATCTGTCCCTGTGCCCTAGGAATACCCACAAATGGGTCGGACAAACCCTTTGCAGAGCTGAGGCTGGTGCAAAGAGGATTAGATAAGCTTGCTAGTTGTTGCTGTTGTGCAAGTTTCTTTTGGAGTTGTGTGTTCAAAGCTGGCTCACTGCTTCCCCATCTTCAGAGGTTCACCTTTGCCTTCTTCTGGCACTGGTGCCAGTTTCTGGGGCCTCCACGCTCTCCGCTGGCCCTGTCTGTGTCAATCAGTGAGTTTGGCACTGTGGCCCGGGATCCTGGCACAGGATGCATGTTTGCAAGGATGCAGAGTGAGTGATCTGTGGAGCACCAGGGCATACACGAGCCAGTTCAGAGCACTAGACAGATGGATGCAGAGGTGTTAGAACCGTGGAAAAGCAGAAGGGGTGAACCCCCTTTTGGCCAACATCAGGAGCTTTGAATGTCAGGCAAGGTGGATGAACCAGACTTTCATTTTCACTGCGTTTCTACATTGTTCAAATGTGGGTTTCAGCCACAATACCAAAACACAGGAAGGGCTTAGCTTCTGCCTGAGCTCTGACGAGGGAGCAGTGCTTCTGTGTCTTCTAAAACAAGCAGTGTAACATGAGCAGTGTGAGATGAACATCATTTTTTTGCTCCTTCTGTAGATCCAAACCACTTATATGACATTTCCTCTTCATCTAACCTTATCTGTTTTGTGTTGCAATCCTTGCTGTGCTTCCCTATTTCCAAATCAAAGCACAATCTGTCTGAAAAATAATCTGAAAACTGCCTCCATTTTGAAACGTGGCCTGTTTCAAACAAAGAACATCAGGTGGTGGTTAACACATTGGTTTGTTAATCCTTACCTGGAAAGTAACCGGTGCCAAAATCATTGCATTCTTAAAGCTCCTGCAAATGTCAGTCACTATTAAATAAAGGTTTCTTCTGAGTTCACACGTACTATTGTATGCCTATGTGCAACAGGGTGTAGAACAAGCCAGGCAAGAAGCAAAAAGTATACGAATGACTGGTTTTGCAGGAAAAGCACCAGCATAAAGCTTAGGAAACCTGGGTTCATGTCCCTGCCTTGCCATAGAAAATGACATGCATGAGTTAACAACGGTACAGTCAAGTGGTTTTTGTGGGTATCTGTTTCGTGGTTACTGGTCTCTGCAGGTATAGCTGAACATCCCATCGGGTTGTGAGCTCTAATAGGGCCAGTCTGTGGGGAACTTTGGCAAATCTCAGGGATTTTTCTGTGTTTGGCTTATGTCTTCATTTTGATAGGGTTGGGCAGTTGTGCTGGTTGTGGGAGTCCTGGGGAAGGATGAGGGAAGGTGCCAATCACAGCTGGACACCTAAACCGAACCTCTGGCAGCCCCTGGGCTCCTTGCCTCAGCTCCCCTTCCTTCAGTCCCACAGCCCTGGGGTGAGGGGGACTCCGTGAAGCACTGCAATGACACAAGCTGTCAAGGGATGGGGAGAGGGCTCTGCCCAGCAGGCTGCATTTCATGATCCAGCTGTGTCCCTGTGAAGTGAGAGCAAGGTCCTGCTGACAGGGCGGTGAGCAGCACCTGCTGTGAAACTCCAGGGACAGGGGAGAGCCTGCAGTCCCCAGGATGCTGGTGGGACAAGTCCCAGGTTTCTGCTTCAGGTCACTGGTTTTGGAAGAGCAGTTTGAAATGCACTGCTAAGGTGCCTATAACTTTAGTGTTGATAAATAGATATAACTGTTGTAGCCCACTCTGGAAAAAAGTGTCCACACAATATAACCTAGAGAGATCTGGGACTGTAACTGCTCCAAGTGCATGGAACTTTGCATCCAAAAGTTTCCATTGTACAAGCAGAGGTAAAAGGAAGAAGACAGAGAAGCTCTGGTTAATAAGGATGTCCTGCATTTTCTATTAGGAGACTATTTTTATTTGCTCCTAATTTTGCAAAGCTTTGCATTGCATGGCAAGATGCCTGAGGCCTGGAATTGTTCTGCATTTACCTGTACAGAGGCCCAAGAGTCACTTAGCCTAAAAATATTCGACCATTTCTGAAAATCCGAGCTAGAAAATTCGCTTTTTTTCGAACTTTTGCAACTTCTTCTTAAGGCTTCCTAAGTGACTTGACATCAAGCAGGGAAGTGGCTCTTGTGCAGGGATCAAAGCAGAATTTAAACTTTTAAAAACACGGTTTCCATGCATTCAGTGGAAACGTCACCTTTTAGCTTCCAAGTCCCCGAGTCCACTGAGACTGACACTGCCTATGCTCTGAGAAAAACTTGAGTCACAGTTCTAGCATGAGCCTGCTGGGCTCTCTGCCCTGAGTTCAAGAGCAGTCTATAGGGCATCTAAAGATAATGAAAGCAAAGAAACAGGTACTGGGGTGTGGGGCTCCTGAAGAGCAGGTTGGACCTAGTGGGAAGGGAAGAGAGAGGAGAGAGACAGAGGTAGGAGAGGGAAGACAACTGTCTGCCTTGAAAAGCTGCTAAAGGGTCAGAAGGCTGATAGAAAGGGGGATTTGATAACTCAAACAGAATTGACTGAGACAGTACGGCTGGCCAGGGAGACACCACATGTGGGAGTAAGGTCTGACATGGGGGGCTGCACCCAGAGCCAACCAGGTGGGGGTTGTCAGGGCTGGAGACAACGACAGGAGGAAGGAAATGTGGGAGTTTGAGGCACTGCTATTGGACAAGGGCAGGAGCAGAAGAAAGGGCAGGTCATCCAAGAAGCCTGGACGCAGCCCAGGCCAGAGCAGCTGGGGATCTGAATCCAAGGGTTTCCACCACTCCAACTTTCCCTCGAGAAGCTGTAAGGAGTCCCCCACTCCTGCCTCTTCCCTCTTTCTCTGTTGCTGCCCTGCATCTGTCATTTACTGTTCCTTTGTGAAACAGAAGTCCATGCAGTAAATATCATGTGCTACCCCTCTGGTGACACACGCATCAGTAGGATGCCTCATGATGGAATTTGGGGTTGGGTTTCAGTTTGCACAAAAAAAAAAAAATACAAGGAAGCTCAGGAAACGGTGCACAGATATATCCTACTCATAAAAAATATGAGGTGTGGAATTCAGATAGTGCCAGATTTATAGTCTGCACAATCCTAGTTTGCCTTCTGTTATATATATTATTATAGTATGATCCCGGTTTTTTGACACATTCAGTACTGATGAGGTTTTTTGAAGGATCCTTGCCATATGCCATGCATAAAAATGAGGGTGGACAATGAACTTTAAATATTTGTTTTTTTTTTTTCTCCTGCTGTTCAGGATGTAAATGGTTCATGCTCCTGAATTCCTTTGCTCTGAAGACAGATTTATTACTCTTTGGCTTTTTAGTAGTGTTCGTTGCTATAATATTTAAATACGTACAAACAGTAATGAGATAATCTGCATAACTAACAACCATTTGAGATTTATTTACTAAAAAATAGGGACACAGGATATAAATTAAGAAGTTTGCCATAGGTTTGATTTTACAGTTTAGGATGCCATGGCCAGGCACAGGTGAAATTGCTTAGTTAAATGTCATCTTCACTGAACAGTGTGTTTTAGGGTAAACAAGCTCTAGCTATAGGCTTATGTCAAGCTAAGAGATTATTTTGTGTGATTGGAAATACATGTACACAAATAAGTTGAAGTGTTATTTCCATGTTTTCAAAATAATGCAACCACTTTTTTTTTTATTTAGAATGAAATTTCATTTAGAAAATGTCACCAAATTTAACAATAGAAACAGGGTAAAGAATTCAGAAGTTAAATGTTTGCCTTCAGCTACTAGTATAAGTCAGTCACACTGCTCGCCTTATGACTCTACTTTCCAGAAAACTTAGTTTTGCTTAAGAGCCACATTTTCAAAATGTATTTCCCACACAGTTCCCTTGCAGCTCTAAGTGCTCATTGCTTCTACAAGCAAATTGAAGTCCAGAAAATGTTCCCACCTGAAAACAAGGAACATGCCATTGGTCACCATGTGTACAAAGCCTGGTTTAAATGACTTGGCCAGTGATACACAGGATCCGTGTGCAGACCAAGGGCAGAAATCTGTAATCAAGAGCCTCTTTATCTGCCTTAGCTGTGGGTTCCCCTTTCCCGTGGTGCATCAGGTGCTGTGTCACCTCCATTGTCTCTGGCAGAATGGTGGGGACAGCAGCCACTGTTGGTGTCTGAGCCCAGCTTCTCTGCAGGAGCAAGGCCACCCTCTGTACTGCATGTTGAGTGAAGGAGGCCACTGTCTCCCACAAGGGTCCAGAGCAGTGTGAGATCAAATTTGCAGCACCCATGTTCCAAATATGAGGTGCTCCAGGGGACCTCTGGCACTTCCCCAGGGAAGCAGCACATTGCACCGCTCACTCCCCCAGTTACTTGAACGTAGGGAAAATCAGCATGTGGTTTTCTGGCTTTCAAAGCTGAGTTGGCGTCAACCCCCTTGGAGATAACATGCATTATTACTGTTGTACTTGAGCAGAGTGGGGTTTTTTTCCCTTTGTATTCTCTCTCTACTCAGACGTTGATTTAATATTCCTTCTCTCCCTCTGTTTTGGTTACTTTGTGTCTTAGAGCTTAGAGATTTCCTGCCCGTATATTGAAAGTTTTTAATGAAGAATTTCAGCAACACTCAGAGTTACCAGTAAAAGCCCTCTGCAGATTTTGACAGAAGGAGTTATATGAAATTACTTCTAATCTCTTTATCCTTGTCACACCACTCTGCTATGCAGTAATACACCAAAGAATTTCCAGAAAGCGAAGGTTGGCGACTTACAATACCTACCCACTTGGTTGAAAAAAATTATTAATAAAGGAATTGGGAGGTGAATTCAATCTGCTGCTTTGTTAGCTGCGGGACAAAGGAGGGGAAAAGTGGGGAGAGAAGACTGAAAAAGGAAACATTTTTCAATTTAATTTTTTTTTCAAGTAAAAACTTGAGGCCAAACAAGCCATTTCCCTCAAAAGTTTAGATCATGTTCTGAAAGTTAAAAAATGAAGTATTTTGGTTGACTTTATCATGGCAGCTATCAATGGCACATGGTTAATCCCTGTTGGAGTGGCAAAGCTGCAAAACAAATAACAGTATGTCCTTGAGTGCACCAGTTCTGTGCCTGACAGGTTTTCATTTTTCACCCCGTTGCATAATGCTGGCACGCACATCCGACACGTAGTGTATGAAACTGTCTGAGCAGGGCTTGGTCCTGCTTCCATTCAAGTCAAGGCCAATACTCTTCCAGTTCTCAACAGAGGCAAGGTCATGGCATGTGCTGGAGCTGACCGCAGCCCGATGGGGACGCCAGGCAGCAATATTTTGGATTAGGTCAGCTGTCTCCTACTCTAGTCCGATCTTACTGCACTTGTGCGAGGACTTAGCATTTGAAATCCCATGGCAACTAATGACTTTCATCACTTGTCTTTTGTTTTCTCAGATTTATTTCCTTGAAAATAACAAGAAAAAAGGGGGAAAAAGAAAAAACAAAACAGTTATGATTTCCTCCTGAAATACACACATACAGAAAACAACCTATTGATTTTCTTGTAGTCTGTGTTTGTCAATCTTAGCCAAGCATTGTGTGTAGGTGTAATGTGATTTAAAAAAATAAGATGAAATGGGGGTGGGACTGAAAATGCAGTTGCTATTATTCATTCATTTATGCCATCATACACGTGTGATCAGGCTGTGATCTTGTGCAGCAGCCTAGGAACCTACGGATTGCTTGAATCATCCTTCTGTAAAAGAGCCAGGAGATTTGTTATTTAATACTTCTACTAGATCAGCAAGATCTGTATATACTACATTTGTATTTCATAGCTACAGCCAGCCTCAGCCCACACATGTGATGAAACATCAGCATAGAAATCCATACCTGTACTTTTTTTCCTTACAATATGCAAGCTCATCAGGATTCCAGCTAGGGTAAAAATACGTGTAAACAGCTTTCATACTTACCAAAAGTGAAGATTTTGTAAAAATAAAACTATTCATAAGTTTGGGTTGAGTTTGTAAAACAGACTGATCTGTATAAAAGTAAAAATTTCAAGGAAAATATTTCCGATTTTCAATTGCGAGCAATTTATGTGGAAATTTAAGGAACTTTTAAAGTGCCGGGGAAAAAAATAAACTGAAATTGATTTTTTATTTGGTTGAGAAGAGCGAGTGAAAAGAATTTTTGTTATTGCCGTTTCTGGGGTCAACTTGTGATAGAAAAAATAAAGGTTGTTTCTACACCCTTAGTTTTGACACACCTTCCCAGAAGGAGTAAAAATGTGGCACTGGCACTTGCTTGCCAAGCCATCCTCAGTTGGGTAGAGAACGGAGTTTTTCCGTGGGAGTCCAGTCCTGAGTGCTCCTTCAGCTCTGTGGAAACTTACCTGTGACGTACACAGACCATCCAAAAATCGTAGGTACAAATCCCTTATCACGTTTTTGCAGGCTCAACCACATTCCTGTTTCCACAGAGAGCAGTTCTTCTAGCTGCAGGCAGTATAAACTTGCAGTGCTAATTATTTGATCATCTGCCTCAGTATTTCCAGATGTAAAAGATTTCTTTATTTTGCTTGTTGAATAAGGTGTTTGGTTTTCTATCTCTGTTCCCCATTAGCTACATCTCTGCTAGTAAATCAAACGCACCCAGAATCGCTCTCTGGCACAGACGCTGGTTGCCTCCAGAGGAGGATGCTCTGTTGCCTGCCAAAACCAAATGGTTGCACCCACTCTGTGTGTAAGGTACGATTCAGAGCTCACCCCAACCCCCAGTCTGTGCCTGGGAGAGTGATAATCTGCCTTCTGGTTTGGAGAACTGGTATTTAAATGACATGGGTCCAAAGCGTGTCAGCTGTTCTGGATCTTAAAAGGTGCAATTGGTTTCCATTCCAGCAGCCAAGAATGCTCACTGACGTGGTTTGACTTCACTTACTTCTGTGGAGGTGGTTCTTACCTCTCTCCCTTCCTCATTGGCACTGATCAGCACAGCAGCCTTCTTTCAGAGGCTCCGAAATCAGGTGTATACTTATTATGTCCCCAAGCAAAGTATTTACATTCAAATAAAAGTATAATTAGTGCCAGCAGCTTTAGCAGGTGTTCTAGAATGAGGCTGGGAGGGGAGAACGAAGCCATCAAGATAAAAACCTGGGATCCATGGGATGTCTGCCCAGGAAGGAGTGAAACAAGGCAAAATGACAGGTAGCAGCAGATGCTGATGGGGACGGCTGCTGGCTGCTGCTGAACCAAACAGTTTCACTGGGAATAAAGTCAAGAATTTCTAAGCAGGCCTAAGACATGAGTCTGTTTGCAGAGGGGGAGAAGGAGGAGTCTGGAGGCTCTAATGGCCTGGGTTTTGTGGTTTTTTTTTTTTTATAGGGAGGAAACATTTGTTCAGCACAAATATGCTGTGGATCCAAATTCAATTTTTCCTAATTTATTCTTACTGGGGATGGTATTGCAAGCAGTTCCTTATCGGAAGAAGAAAACAGTTGACTTCTGATTTCTATGAAAATGTAAAGAAGCTGATTCTTTTTAACTGAGACCCCCCTGGAAGGACAGGGTAGAAAGTCATTGAGAGGCACTGACTGCCCAGCTGGTCAACAATGAGACAACAATGAGACTTGTCCAATTTTTCAGTGTAGTAGCAGACAATCTTTCTGATCAAAGTATGGAGTTGTGTTGTGCTTAGCCAGCTTCTTGTGCTATTTGTATATACCTGTTTAGGTGATGGGTTATAGTAGTAAACCTATAGAATAATACAAAATACCTACTTTTCCTTTGCAAGAAGAATACAGGAGATCAAGACCAGTTTTAACTAAAGCTGGTTTTGCCATCTGTATGTAGAATAAATATATTCCCCTGTTACATCGCAATATTGAATTCAAGGGAGCACTTTTCCTGATGGGATATACTTGTCATCTGAGACTTTTGTTTCACCTGTTAATTTTGCTATCCATTCCTTTCACCCACACACACTGGGGGTAGCATTTTCAAGAAGTAACAGCAGCAACTTTGTTTTCTCAGTTATGTCTAGTTTAACTAACATCTAATCCTCTTAGCTCTTATACCCTCACAAACAGGGATTTGTTTGGCTAAAAACTTTTAATTAGCCCAATCACATGGAGCAGGTATTTAACAACCCCAAGGCAAACCCATTTCAGCCATCAGAGGTGTCTCACCACCAGATTGGGAGAGCTAATTCTAGGAGCCTTTTGCTGCAGGCTGCAGAACTTGAATAACAGGGTTGGTGAGCGACTGGCACCCAGTTTTTCTACATAAGTGGGCAGCATTCTTTAATGGTAATTTGCTGGCTCCAAACAGTGTTTCATGATCCTTCACTAACCCTTCGCCTCTGCTCTCCCTCCAAAGCAGCCCCTCAGTTTTTGCTTGCACAAGTCAAACCAGCTCTGAAGAAAGGCAAGGATCTTCTCATGGGGTTGTTAAGACTGGTGAAGACCTGGCAGGTTACTGGAACAAATAAACATGTAAACAGACTGACTGCGGATAGAACCTGCGGAACTTTTGATCTTAGTAATTTGAATCCAGGAGAAACATGGCTTGAGCAGTACATGGGTCCTAACCCAGGAAGCACGGGGTCCCTGCTGCAGGGCAGGCAAGGCTGGAGGGAAACTGCTGATGCCGATGGGACCTGTGCTCCTGTGGCGCGTGAAATCAATGAGAAAAGGAGTGGCTATCACAAAGCGGAAGAATGGATACTTGTGAAAAAGCAGGAATAAATGCTTGCATAACATGCTAAACATGTAATTACTAACTTGAGACTAGCTCTGCCACAGAACCAGGGCCCTGGCTGTGCTAAGCCCACCCATGAGCCCGTCCATAAGTGATTCTCAGGTCCAAGCTGTTTCTCCATCAGTCTCTCTCAGAGGGATCCTGGGGGGCTATGTGAAGTGTTTAGCAGTGCTCCTCCAGCAGGTCTCTGGGGGAACCAGAGCAATAGTGTGATAGGCTGAGACTGGAGGGGAAGACCATGAGTGGTAACTCACAGGGGTATGACTTCAGTGCACTTTTCCAGCAGTGTTATCTTCCTCTGCTGTGTCTGCTGCCACTGTGGTGTTTTTGAAACACCTATGTCCATACAAGTGATGCTGATCAAGTCACCCCCATTGAACGTGCTGCCATGGAGTCATATTTGATCTATATTGTCATCTCAAATTTGCTTTGGAAAATCTCAAAACATAGTAAACATAAGTAAATAAGTGAGAAATAATATCAGCATCTTTGGTTTAAGTTGCAGAGAGGTGAGCCCTCTGTATCTACCACTTTCAGCCCTGAGTCTGCAGTATCATGAGAGCTTCCCTAGGCATTAGCTTTCATTGTTTGCCAATTAACCTGAGGTATTTGATACATTTGTCCCAACATTCTCCACATACTCCTTCCTGGCTCCAGCTGCTCTTCTTTAGGATGCCAGTGCTTACTCTCCGAGCTGGGTGGCCCTGCCCCAGCAGGGGATCAGATGCCTGGAAGGTCTGCATAGTGAGCAGGGCAGGACATGCATTTGGGATGCTTCACAGACCTGTGAGGAATATGACTGGCCAAGCTGTTTTTTATAGACGTGGTTATGATGAGCTGCCCCTGCTGTAAATAATTAAAAATGCCCTCCTGTCCCAGTATGGGAGGTAAATCGAGTAGCCATATGGCACACATGTAAACACGGGGCACCCAGTTTAAACATATTTGGTTGTGTTCTTGCTAGACATAAAGTCAGTATTTAAAGCAAATTATTCTGATGAATGGATGTAAAATAAATTGAAGGTATGTTGCCTGAACCAGATCTGCTTGATCAGGCAGGATTTCCATTACAGCCCACTTACTGAGAGAAGTTAAAATAGCAAAAACACGGAGCATTAGAAATCATTCCTTAGGAAGCGAGCTTTTTTAAAAGTCTGTTGACTGAGCTCATCCTAAATTTTTGGCTTTCAGAGGGCAACTGAAAAGCTTACTCAGTAGCATCACCTGCAGACATTTGAAGGCAGAAATAAATATATGAGTGCTTGCAGTGTTGATGACAATTAAAAGGTCTGCTTTTTGGCTTACTTACAGCTAACTGAAAGTAAGCCATAAACCAAAGTATAATGTGGCAGAATGATGTGATGGAAGGGAAACATGATGTCAGGTAATATAATTAAAAGCTACTGAGCGTACCAAAGTAATGAGGGGATCTTAGTTTTAATATCCCAAGTTTAACACACCGGGTAAAACAAAATCTTTGGTATTTTGCAGAGTACCATGAAGAGAACAATTCAGCAGTCACACTCTGGCAATTAAATCTTTGGGACCAGTGTCTCACACCAAGCTTTGCGTGGCTGTTGTGCTCGGCATGCTCAATGTCCAACCAGTGAGTGAGAGCTGAAGTTTTGCTACAAGGATGTCTAGGGACCCTGGGCCACAACAGCATTTTAGTAAATTCTCTAATCCTTTGGAGAAAAGCAGCCAAAACACATGTGATAGTCAGCTTCTGGCTGAGTAGGCTCAGGCTCAGGCAGGGACCTCTACGGGGGTTTCTTTGATTCAGGTCTATAAAATCCAGGGTGCTATGAAGTGGGTGGTTTGGGGTGAGCCGTTCACAGTCTCTCTCAATGCAAGAGGTAGTGACTGTTAGACAAAGATTTTTGAGCCATTTTCAGAATAAAAGGAGATATTTCTTCATGCAGTGAATACTGGATTTGAGAAACTCTTTACCAAAGGATATGACAGTTGCAGCAATTTTTTTCAGACACTCAAAGGAA
The DNA here is from genome assembly GCA_013397055.1 of Pachycephala philippinensis. Classification (NCBI taxonomy): domain Eukaryota; kingdom Metazoa; phylum Chordata; class Aves; order Passeriformes; genus Pachycephala; species Pachycephala philippinensis. The sequence goes on along the minus strand of VWZT01004842.1, from coordinate 52,618 downwards.
GACTGGGCAAGTACTTGGAAGAGAGGTACAGCACTGGGCAAACTGAATCAGGCTGGAGGAGTCCCCCTGAGCTGAAAATGGTTGGAGGTGGGGAGAGGACTTGCAGAAAAGATCAATTATGTTCATCGTATTCTTGCTATTCTTCAGGGGTCAGTTTTTGGTCACTGCTGCAGACAGGTTACTGGGCTACATGAGCCCCAAAAGTCTGAAATGATAACACTGTTCTTATATTTTTATTTGAATTGCCAGCCAATTGTGTACAAGTTTTCTGATGTGTAGATGAGTTCAAGGTGCTCTGTCTTCCCATCTGTGCCTGAGCTGGAGGGGAGAGCACTGAAGGGAGCAGTGGTGCCACAGTGGGAAGCAGGTCATTCCCTCAGCTACACCAGGGCTGTAGCTCCCAGATGCATGGGGAGACACAGGAGTAGGGCTCAGTGGCAAGAGCAGCACTGCATGAGAGTGTATTTTGTCCAGGGTCCAGTAAGTTGCAGGCTATGCTTTGTGAAGCCATGTGCTATTGTGCTCCCCTTTATTTACACTAGGATGGTTTTTTAACCATGTTAAACTAGCCTGACAAGATTGCCCTAGCCAAGAGGACCTTCTTCTCTGTCTCTTCTGTCCCACTTTGTCCCTCTTTTTGTGCATAGGAAGACTGAGAACTGAGCTCTGTGCTTTCTTCTATGAAACTAAAATAATTTTTGAAAGGTTTGTGGATTAATGAATGACCCCAAGTTCTTCCTATGCCCTCTAAATAAGTAAAACACACATCACAGCAATACAGCAAAACTTGGATTGCCCTTGTGCTTGAGAACATACAGCAAGAAACATTATACTCAGTAGTTTAAATTAACTTGCTTATCTTCAGACTACCAGGGAAAAAAAAGCATTATTTATCCCCCTCTCTTATACTGCAGCAAAGATAAGCACTTTGTTAGAAACATGAGTGCAATTCCATTGCCTTAAACTCTAAAGCTGTGAGGAGGGGAAACTCTGACAAGATGTTTCTGGCCCATTCTGTTTTGTGGGTTTATCATCTGAGTGCCAATGTGGCAAAATATATGCAATATGTGTTATGAAATAAGAAAAAACCACTCTGATATTCCTATGGCTTAGTAATTGTAAAAAATTACTTAAATAAACATCCTAAAATTTTAAAAATATAATAAATAGTTTTTATTTACAAATACTTTTTAAAAAAGGGATACTGCAGTTTTTGTGCACATATATATACACAAAATCATGAGAATTGTGTCCAATGTGTGCACAGATGCATGTCATCATAAGATGTGAGCTTTTCTGTGGCTGCAGGGAGCTAAGGCATATTTTCACATGGGCTTTTTTTGAGATATGTACATAACTGTACTGCCTGGAATACAGGCTTTTATAAAAGCTTTATAAATGGTATATGCATTATTTAAGGTGCATTAACTGCTATACCACTTTTTGTTTCAGATGGGATAAAGCAACTTATTCCTGGTATTAGTCACATTGCTTAAAGCTCTGCTGTGAAGCCCTCTGAAGCAGTACCACTACCTTGACTCTAGTGGAACTGTGCTAATTTGTTTTAATGAAGAATGTGGACTCATTAGATTAAAAGAAGTTGTGTCAAACCATGAACTGATATCTCAGGGATGTCGGTGGGTTCTGACTGATACATGAATTTGCATGACTGAGCACGGTATTTTTCCTTTAGGTTAGAAATGCAGGCATTTAGCTTGGATATTCCTTCAGCATTTTATTCACAAGGCAAAAAGGGTCTTGGAGACACAGGCTTCTAAAAGAATGTCGCCAAAATATGATAGGGCTGAAACCCCTTTTTGAGTGACTGCCATAGTCCCACCATCCCCTTCTTCACTCAACTGGAATGAAATCAATAGAAAATTTAGTTTCTAGATATCAGTTTCCCCAGAATGTGTTTTTAATGAGGCCATGAGCATTCCTCTCACCTTCTCTGGAACATCATTTATCTCCTTTCCTTCCTTGCATATGCTACTTCACATAGGCCTACAGGTGGCAAGGGAGGGATTTTAGCAGAACTATGACAATACAACCCCCTTGCCTCCATTTCCAGTTATCATATAGAAGGAACAGAGCTCTAGGACTAAACAGACATGGATTCCTTGTGTTGGCTCATCCCATACAACACTCAAGGGAGGTTAACTTAGGGATGGGACATGTTAGACTGTTTGCACACTAGAAATAAATTCCCTCAGGATACTCACCAGCAGCTCTAATCGCTGCAGAAGTCCAGAAGCTTGCAGAGCTCCTGATAGCCAGCACCATCATGAGTAGTGCAGGGATGGAGTGAACTTTGTTTTAACAGTGGCAATTCCTCAGTACAACTCTGGGGTTATAAATCCATCTCTCCTTTGCTTCTTCCCTCAGAGATACAGCATCATAGGTGGGAGATCTGCACACCAAAGGAGCTACTACCATTTTATTTACTGTTCCTTAACAAAGAATGCAATAAGAAAGATGCTAACACCCAAAACACTGACTAACACACTGATGAGAATGAAGCTTCAACAAGTCTTAATCCATTTTTGTGCAAAGGATCACTACAGGCTCTGCCACACAGTCCACAGACTGATTCACAATCTGGAATTTCAGGTTCATATACAGTGTGATCACCATCATGAGTAGTGATCGATGCTCTGCCTGGTTCATGTTTTTGGTTGGTTTAGCACTGTAAGAAAATAAAGATTTTCACTGATGATTTACTTAACCACAAGCAAATGAAATTGTATTCAACCTATCAATAAAGTGACATCAGTGAAGAACAAGAAATGGGCTCAGTAACTTGGATTCAATCAGTAACTGAACTGTGGCATCCATTGTAATGACATCTAAGTGTCAAATGTGCACATGAAGAATAGCAGCAAACCCAAAAGGTGCAATTTTTCCTCCCTCTGTGCTTCCATTTGTTTATTTAGATTGGCTGAGTTGCCCTCACTTGTTTGTATCTAGGAGTGACGGTGTTCCAACACGCCGTCGCCTTCGTTCCTGAGAGAGGCCTCTCGTGAAGAAACACCTTACCTTTCCCCTGGATGTGTTGGGGTTACACCTCAGCCCAGGCAGGGTGGCAGGCACTCCCCAGCTCTGGCTGCTCTCCAGCATCCTCCTGGCCATGCTGGGAGGGAATGCGAGGGTGGAGGGAGGATCACAGCAGATCTGCCTAGTGGCAGGCTCTCAGGTCCAGCTCCTGAACCAGTGCCCCAGCCTAGAAGTGAGCTTGCAGAGAGGAGAGAGGCTGGTCAGAGGGGTGCCAGCTGGGAGGGCAGGCTCACGCTGGCTATGTGCTGTATCTCTGCAAAAGACACTGCAATGGCAATTCTTACCTCGGCTCAAACAGACCCAGTGTCCAGCAGGAGGTCATTTATTACTTCTAATGAAGCAAGTATAAGTGGCAAATAGGAAATTTTGAGCAGCCTTGGCTGGCCCCAAACAAAACACAACAGAGACATTGCTCCTTGTTGTGTTGGACCTGTTCTCATCTTGTTGTGTTGGACCTGTTCTCGCCCTCTGCAGTTCTTTGCTTTTGAGCAGTCTGGTGTCCCCACTGCCAGCCCAAGCAATTGGTGAAATGGTATGGAAACACTTTTCATGATCTGGAGCCACTTTCAATTTTTATAATTAAATAGTTGAGAGCATTCTGACTTTTCCTATGATGAATGGTGCCTGCTGCTGGTACACTTTGTCTGGAGACAGTATTGTCCTTTAGTAAGAAGAAAATCTTTAGAAGTGGCCAAGATACTCAGTTTCCCATCCCTACATTTTTAACCAGTATCTGACTAAGGTGTGAGATCAGATAAATGGCTATCCTATCACTCAAAATGGTCCCAGTAACCTTAGTGAAACCAAGTATTATTTTTTAATTTCTGACTTCAATAATTTCAGTGTTCTCCCTCAGAGCTGACTGTATATCAAAGGAGGTGAAAGCACCATGTGAAAAACAAGTGAGCTGGGATTCCTTCAGGGGAAAGGCTACGGGAATGTACACCATTAAGAGGATTTGAAAGCCTGCAAGTACGTAGCTGTAACACGAAATACTGAATATCACTGCAGAATACTTCAGGATTATTCCAAACTACCAATCAAGTTTCAGTCTAGATTCAAGCGATAAATTGAAAAAAAAAAAAAAAAAGGAAAGTACAATCAATCATGAAAAAATCCTGCTAACAGGTTTGCAGCACTGTTCTCACACTTGGAAAGGGAGCACTAACAGTTTGGGTTCAGAATTTGATATTTTGATGGTGATAAATTGAGTGACTCTTAGACTGTGCCTAGCAAACTTTACTAAGGCATCTATTATGACCTTTCTCATAATCTGGTGATGCTTGGAGTCTTGGTAATCATTAAAATATGATTTGTCATCTCCCTTCACAGTGGTCTGTGACATCTATTTAGGACTCTGTATGTTATTTCTGAATGACTATTTTCATACACCTACTTGTTGTTTAAAAAACAGAAGAAAATGTATCTTTCCATGACTGATGTGCAGTACCATAAAAATGACCCAGCTAGGAGTCCACAACACAGGCAAAATTTCAGCGCTCTTCAATATCCTCGTGGAATAAATGGAGTTGTGTTGAATCCAATTAAATAATTTTATTTAGGTGAGGTGCGTAAATCCTCACTGCTTAGGGGACCATTTTGAAAGCAAAAAGCCAAAGAGTGTACCCTCAGCAAATCTGCAGACGGTGCCAAGCTGAGTCATGCAGTTCTTATGCCTGAGGGATGGGATGCCATCCCTAGGGACCAGGACAAGCTTGAGAAGTGGGCTCATGGGAACCTCACGAGGAGCAATCAGGCTAAGTGCAGGTGCTGCACCTTGGTCAGGAAAGCCCCTGACTGGCTGGGGGATGAAGGAATTGAGAATGGCTCTGTGGAGAAGGACTTGGGGGTGTTGGTGGATGAGAGGCTGGACATGAGCTGGCAATGTCCTCTCAAAGACCAGCGAGCCAACCACAGCCTGGGCTACACCAAGAGAAATGTGGCCAACAGGCCGAGGGAGGTGATGCTCCCTCTCTACTCCACTCCCATGAAACCACACCTGGAGTGCCGCATTCAGCTCTGGAGGTCTCAGCACAGGAAGGACATTGACCTGTTGGAGCAAGCCCAGAGGAAGGCCATGAAAATGATCAGAGAGCTGAATCACCGCTCCTATGAGGAAAATCCTAGAGTTCAGGTTCTTCAGCTGAGAGAGAAGATCTCTCTGCTGGGATCTTATAGCACATTCCAGTAGATAAAGGGAGAAAGATGGGGACAGATTTTTAGCAGGGCCTGTTGCAATAGGACAAGGGCAATGGTTTTAAAGTAAAAGAGGGTAAATGCAGACTAGATATAAAGAAGAAATTTTTTATGATGATGGTGGTAAAATGCTGGAACATGTTGCCCAGAGAGATGTTAGATGCTTCATCCCTGCAAGTGTTCAAGTTCAGGTTGGACAGGGGTCTGACCAACCTTATCAAGCTGATGTATCTGTTGATTGAAGGGGCTGGACGAGGTGTCCTTTAAAGGTCCCTTCCAACCAAATTATTCTGTGATTCTATAATTCTAGGATTATAAGATCTAGCCCTAGTAGAGATGAAGCTCAAATGCAAACTGCTGTCCTCTGAGAAGTTTTGTTCTAAGCAGAAGACTTGCAAGAACAACTGGTCGTGAGAGCCCCTCCATCTTGTGCAAAGATTAGTGAGAGCATGATGTGTAATTCCAGTTTTAATATAAATTAAGTCCAAGTCTCAAATCTGAATTGTAGCCTGCAGCTAAGCTGGACTGACACCCAGCCAACCACAAATATCTGTGACTGTGCTTATAAGTAGATAGAACTTTTTTCACTGAAACACATGTATAGAACAGCTCCTGATTTCATAGTAGTGAGTAGAGCAGGGTTCTGTATGTCAGCTCTCAAAACACAGTGTCTGCCTAAGATAAAATGTTATAAAGCGAATTATAAAATGTTATAAAGCCTTTCGAATCTGAAAGGCTTTTAAATTCTAAAATCTTAAGCAGGAGCAAGATGGATTTTGTAACTTGGGAGTTTGAATCATGATTTTCTCACTAGCCATGCTGCTTGCCTCAGGACAGCCAGATTGAAGATCAATTTGCCACTGAGCTCAGAAAAACCGTCAATGTGCTTGCCAGAGTGGGCATTACAGATTTTCTCTTAGATCATTTCTTTGCATGGAAAAACAAATCCACTTTCAGTGTGAATGGAAGGTTTAAAAAATAGAAATACCATAAAATTACTCTGGGGAGCTGATAGACTGGCTAAATGCTGCAGTTTTCTGGTACAGAACATCATGTTACTCAGCTCTCCAGCTTTCATACAATAGATGGGAACTCTGCAAGCATAAACTATTACTGGTTGTGTGTGCATAGGAGTAAATGATATCTGGTTTTAGCCCTTACATAGAAAAAAAACAAGTTTAGCAACATATTTGGTTTGCACATGTGATGTAGCTATTGTAGAGAGGGTATTGCTGGTTCTCTTAGGCACCTTTTATATGAATATTTTTAATTAGTATGAAAATCTGCTTGAGGGTATTTTTATCATAAACAGGAAAAAGGTTCATTTTACATTTTTCTTCCTCAATCATTACCCCTCCAGTTCCCACTCCTCCTTTCACCCTGGCAGCAGCTGGACTTGCCCTCCCCATCCCTCCCTGCTGCCTTGGCAGTGGTCCATCCCCAGCAGCAGCAGCAGCCACAGTGCCTGCCCATTTCTGACACTGCACCACTGTTTGTCAACAAGGGTTAACAAGTTCAAGTCCCTGCAGTTTGCACCCAGCATTGCCTCTCTTTCCTCCCCCTGGCCAACCACCTGCATACACACTGCTCCCCATTGTTTTCCTCCCAAAATTTTGAACCTCAGGCTCTCTCCAGCTGCCCCAAACATCCAGCATTTCTCAGCACGGTGACTGGCATTCGATGTCCCATGTCCCTGTTAGCTTTCTGCCTTTTCAGCCTCACTGCTTTTCTTGACTTCATGAAAGTGAAGGAAGACTTCACCCTGGTCACAAAAATGCCCCCTAACTGATCAGATCCCCATAGGCAGTTTAGTTTTTGATCTTTAAACCTCTTAGCTCTCATCACTTGATTTTCCCACCACTTCCTCTTGAATAATTTGCATTCTTCCAGCTGTGCCAAGACCAGCTCCACCACACAAGGAATTTTGTCCCTAATATCGCTGTTTTAATGTAGTCGGGCTCCATTGCACTGTCCCCTCTGACCCTTTTCCATTTCTCTCTCTAGATGGACTCCATTTCTTCAACCTTTGAGCAGCGTGGCTTCCAGCACCCTGTACAGGGGTGCCAGATGCATGGCTTGAAAGCACACTACCCACCAATTCTTGCTTCACCCAGGGACTAGATGTCCTTTCGGTTATGTTCTTCCAGTACACTATTATTTTGCCTGACTCACATGCACTCCTTCAGAGCCATTGTCTGTACATCCTGTATTTTCTACTTCCTCTTTCCAATTCAACCCCCATTTTCTCCCTTCTCAGAAGCATTACTGTCTCATCAGCCGTCCCTCCAAAACAACTTACTTCACTCCAGCAGCTGGGTTGCCCCATCCTGGTTTTTTTTCCCCTTCAGAAACTGTGGATTTTCTCTTCTCTCTTCTACCCACAAGATGCCTTCCAGCTCTATCCCACCTTCTTCTGCAGCTATCACCCACCCTGTAAGCAGTTTCCAATGTCCTGTTCCTCCTGGACCCCGTTTGTTAATCTCCCTTATTTTCTCTTAACTTCCTTTCAGACAATTCTCAAGTCACTCTGTTCTCAACTAACTCGTGTTTTTGTGGCAACCTGTTACAATAATAGACCCTGCTGGTTTTGCCCGGGAAGATGTGACTTCCAGCTGGGTTATTGTAATAACCTCGAAGGTGGATTCTTTTAGTGAGTTGGAGGCAGTGGCTTAAAAGAGAGACGGGCTGGATCGCTTGCTTCCAGAATAAAAGGATTTAATAACATGAAAATAATAAACAAAAGGCACCTGAGGCAGATACTTATAAACGCACTCACCCCAGGGGGAAGAGACGAAAGAGCATGTGACTCTGGAAACACGGGTTTTTATCAGGCAGGTTGGGTGGGATTACAGAAGGTATTGTCCCATAGGATTGCAGAAGTGGGAGACCTACAGGTCAGGGGTCCAATGGGTTTGGTGGGAGAGGCCCCGCGGCAAAAATCAGGCCNCTGTTTGTCTGCCCTTTTTTGGGGGCTTTGATGTAATAGAAAGCCTTGCCTCTAAGAGGCGCACTGCAACAGTAACCCATCTACCACCAGCTGTGTCTCAGCCATTCTGCTGTTCCTAGGCAGGAACTCTTCACTGGGTTCCACCAAAAGAGAGAAGTGAGAGGCAGCCAGACACCTCTTACAGGCAGATGATAAGAAAACCGCAAAGCAGGAGGTCCACTGTGTGTTCAACCTTCAGATCTTCATCCCACTCATCTACAAATGTTTTTTCTTGTGCCTTGAATTTGGTGATGAGGTGGATGTGCTGTAAAAGGCATCTGTGTACTGAAGCTTTGGGATGTTTTGGGCTACATGGAGATAATTAAGTACATAATAGCTTCCAAATACGTAAGTACAGTCCTCGGGAACTGGCCTCACAGAGATCTGTATCAATATCTCCTGAGATTCTGAGTTAAGAAAATATGAATAAAAATATTTCATTCATCATCTTGGCAGTATGTTCTGGAAAGGCTGATTCAGACTCATTCTTTTCCATTCAGCTATAAAATCTCTGTATGTACTATCTTCTTAAGTGTTATTTTAAATTAGAAACATTATTTGTCTCCTGGGGTTCATTCAAGGCAACTAGCTGCACTTGTGGAGTCTAATGAAGGTGTTTCATGCCATCAAATACTAGGAACTGAATTTGAGAGCAAATATTTGCCTAAATTTAATATAAGGTGCTAAGGACAGTGTAAGAAGAATGCTCAATGCTAAAATGGCTACAGGCTTGTTTCAGTTCCAATGTTAATGCCCAAGAAAGTAGAATTAAGGTATTGTTAGCAACACATGTATTCTCTTTTATTAAAAATTCTTACTTTTTAGAGCTTCACACGTGCAGTCAACTCTCACAAAGCATTTTAAAACCTAATATATCTTGACATAAGGATAGATAATAAATAAATTAATGTCATGGTCCCTACACACCAATGCCCTACAGACACTGGTACCTGTGCCCAGTGGCTGCCAGGGCAGGTGTGCCTGCCAGGCAGTCCTGGTGCCACAGGTGCTCCTGAAGGCATCTCCTCCCAGACCACTGGCAACCTGTCAATTTGCTCCTCTGCACCTGGTCTCCACAAGTGGATACAAAGGTCCAGGGATAAGATGAGGACATTGCTAAAGCATCCAGACCACACATACCCCTCCCAACTGTCCAGTGAGGATCCTCACTAAATCAGCACCATCAAAGCCTGAGCCTGAGATTCTCCCTGTTTACACAAAATTTTCCCATCAGCAAATCCCAGAAGCAGCTTAGCTGAGAGACTTTTGCGTTAAAATCAAACCCATGGGGTATGTACATCTCTGATTTTAAAACATCAGGTTTCCCAGATCCTTTCCTAAGAGTGACTGTGCGTGGCATCACAAAATGCAGCAATACATGTAAAAGTGGTTGAACAGCTGTGTGTTCAGAAGAAGGGAATATTTTGAAATATTTGTCCGCAGTGTGAAGTTGCCAAATCACTAGCATAGTGTGGTCTTACAAAACAAGATAAAGTAGGCAATTCTCCCTGAAAGTTTTGGATTATAATGTTTTGTAATACTATTTTTGAAAAAAAAAAATGCTGCAAATAAGGTAGTGAACAAGAAAGGTGTGATGTGTTGGCTTGTTTTTTGAAAAAAAGCCTCTTTTTGTAGGGTGTTTTCTAGCCTAACATGTGATTTTGTATCAGTGTTGCCCATTCTTTGTTAGCAGCTCTAAGGAAACTGCTTGCAAATGTTCTTTCCCATCAACATTTGGTTTCTCTGTGAATCATGAGCGAGTTTTTTTACATATTTTGTGTATTTTGCAAGGTCTGTTCCCTCCAAGGGAATAGCGATGACTGAAACACCTATCCAGTGAAACCACTAGCCAAACAGCTCTGGGATCAGCTAGCAGCAGTGTTTCATTGTTTGCTTACCATCTCTTTTATCATCCAGAGGAGTGCTCTGTCAAGGGCTGAGGGCTCATTCTCCAATAGATGAATATCTACAGGACATTTTGCTCTGAAAGCTCAGCACAAGATACTAAATTATAGACCAAAAGGATGAGTAGGTATGGCAGGACTGTAGATCTTGCACTGCTGGCGTGTCCAGATAGGATTTCCAAGAGCCCAGACACCCAGTAAAACCCACAGCTGGAGAGGTGTCCTCATGTGTGCCACATTCAGGCCACTGTTGAAAGAACGCTCTCAATTCATGCTTCAGGTCTCTGCTGTTTTACTGTGATAAAGATCTTCCACAGATCACAGCAATTATTTTTCCCCTCCCACCTGTTTTTTAGCAGCAGGTAGTTGCTAGTCCTTCTGCTCCAGAGGAGGGGGTGTAGCTGCTGTCGGAGGAGATCAGTGCTGTACCAGTATTTCCTGGGGAGGTGGTTTCGACACGTTGCTTAGGGATGGGTCTAAACATACTCCTAATAGCCCCATGTGCTCAGATGCAGATTCTTTACTGAGGATGGAACGTTTTCAAAGCCTCCAGAGTAGCCCCTCTGGATCTGCCTGTGCTCTTTTCCAAAGCAAGTGTTGCCCTGCAGGATGAAATACAAATGCATATGTTGAAAGAGAACTGGAACAAAATTAAACTCCATTTAAGAGTCACAGAAATTTCCCCTCTGTTATCTGATTCCCATGTTTTAGTTTTGTTGTTTCGTCTCTGTGTTGTTAAGGTTGCTAATGATTTGTAAGTAAATTGGTGTTTCACTGGAAGAGCTTTGTGAATTTTAGGTGCTTTCTCACTTTTAATATCCCCATGTATTAGTTGCTCCAAGCCAGTCTGAAGTTATACGGTGTCTGTATTAAATTAATGTTTGACTTTACAGTCTGTATGCTGTCCAACCCGGCACCTCCTCCATTTGCAGTAAGTAAATATGCAAGTGTTACATTGCCCTTGAAACCTGTGCTCTGTGACAAAGGTTGCATGCTGAAAAGAGATGGAAATGCCAAGTTTCCATGGGTCCCAGTCCCTTCTGTCAGCCATGCATTAATCAGAAGCCCACCCCCAGTGATCTGCAAAAGCGTGGTGCGGCACACTTTGGACCAGGTGACACCAGGGCAGACTTGGCCTCCTCAGAAGCGTCCACCTCTCTCTGAGCCCTGTGAAAACCTTATCTCTGAGAGAGGAAAATGTGTGAATAACAGACTGAGTTTTCTCAAGGTGATGGCTATACAGGGAAGGCTTTTTTTATTTCTCGTGCAACAACAAAAAAAGGTTTGGTTTCTGTTGCTTTATACCAGCTAATCTACAAGGGCAGATTTAGAGAGAGGACCCATCAAATTGTCCACTGATCTATCTGCCCAGGGTGACATGATACAACTTTAGATGTGCTGTAGTAGAGCCATCATTTTTCTGCAGTAGCTACACCTGGCAGCTACAACTGATAACTGAGTTTCTTAGAAGTCCTCTGGCCTCAGAGTGTCAATACTGCACACTATTTGACTCTCTTAGGCTTGTACCAGGCTAACATGATTTGTAGAAGTGTTAGCACTGTGGAAAATTGAGTATTTGTACAACCTTCCCGTAACAGGCAGTAACCTTGTCTATGCTGCCAGGCAAACTAAATTTGAGCTGGCTCCATAACCAGTGTGCCGCTCTTCTACTCCCAAATCTCACCACTGCAGCCTCAGTTTTCAACCTTGCCAAAGACCAAAGACCATGACATGGAACAAAGCAGTGATAGAAACCATATCTGATGAAGATGTGGCCAGCTCTCCTCCAGAGCCTTCTGCTGAAATGCTACTGCAACCAGGAAACATCAAGCTGGTAAAAGCAAATTTTTTCACAGAAATATGGTCTTACCCAACCAGGTTTTGTTGGGAAAATCTGAGAGATCTTGAATGGGGTCCTTATCCAAACTGAAGAGAGAAACAGCTTTGCTGGACCTCCTCCCTTGCCTATCTAGTGCACCTCTCTGGGAGCAGCATTCATTACCAGGTGGAGCAAGACTGCCACGAGAAGTTCCTGCTCCCTGAGTCTGGTTAGGCTCTTTCAGATAAACTCCCTCCTTCTGCCTGGGGGTCTCAAAGGTGATAGCCACAGCTGAGACTCCCAGAAGCTCTGTGGAATAGCAGGATGTTCTTACTTCTACTGGGGTATCAGCAAGGCACCAAGAGGCTAACATGATGTGGCTTACAAGCCTGAGAAGCCGGCAGAAGAAGATGGGTCTCTCCCTCCCCTGCACAATTATCGCACTTTCCTCACAGGTTGGGAGCAGATGCTGTAAAGCAGCCGTGGGGCATTTTCATCCAGAGGGTATACAAGTTGATGTTGGGAATTCATGAGGTTTATGCAAAAGATATTGATCAGTCTTGCAGGTTGTCCTACAGCAGCAGAATTGTGTCTAGCAGCTGTAGGGAAGTCCACATGCCTTTTCTAATCATGTCAGCATCCTGTCCATTCCCAGTAAAGAACCATCCTAGCAGGCAGTCACAGGCTGCTGCCATGGTGGCACAGTACCAGATGTGTGAGACATTCCCCTTCTGCCTCTTCTTTTCCAGGCAAAAGGGGAGGGGAAGTGAATGCAGACCAGCAGGAGGGAGCAACACACCTGAAAGCACCCAGAGCAAATGGACCTTGGAGAGCTGAGCAGGGTTATGTGCGTTGGGCACACTGGGCATCTGGTATAGGCTGTAGCCACAGGGCTTGTGTTGCTGCAGCAAGCGGCCATGCATCAGCCCCTGCAGGCTTGCCCTGGGCTCTGAGGAGTCCTGGCTCAGGGAAGGCACTCCTGATTCCAGTGACACATCAGCTCCAGTCACGCCACAACCCATTGCTGAAGCAACAGTGTCACCTGTGAGTGTATACAAGCTGTTGAGCTGGATGGAGCTCGCTGCTGGCCACCTGTGAATACACACACAGCAGTGTACCCAGCAGGCAGAGTGCCTCTCCAGCCTGACCAGCCTCAGCTGGTGTCCCTCAGCCCAGCATCACTGGATATGGACATCCCCAACCCTGTGCAAGGCTGTACAAGATCCAGATCCACAGCAACCCCATCACATGGACCCCATCACAGTGATCATTGTTGCACTATGTGGCAGGTCTTAGCAGCTAATCTGACTAGCTGGAGCAGCTGTGGTGTAGATTTTATAACTAAACATGTGCATTAAAATACATACTGTTTAAGCTGGGGGTCCACATTAGGCAAAATTATTTTTTCTTCCCCAAACCAGGATTGAAAGCCCGTGACAGACAAGGCAGTATCACAAAACCAGAACACACAACGTAACCTAGATGTTTCCATTGCTCCTCCATGAGCAAACATCTGTGTACCAGGTCCAGAAAATGTCTCCCACTTTGGGAGCAGGCACTCCATGTTGAATCCCAGCTTCTGAGTACTTCCCAAGTTCAGCAACTACCCTTTCCTCCTCAGGGAGCAGCAGTGTCACCTTATCAGCGCTGTGCTCAGTTGCCAGCCCATTTTGTCTGCCCTCTGTTTGTAATTGTTAACTTCCTGAGAACAGGAAACCTCTGTTTAGCACAGGTAGAGCTTTAACTCTGAAGCACTCCTGAAAAGCCAAGACACAGGAGTAAAGCAAGGTGTTGCAGATTGCCTTGGCCATTTCTTTCTCCTGTCTTTGTGTTTAGGCTCCCTTTGCATTATTTCATCATGCAGTTCAGGTCTTTTTGTTATGATTTTGGAGTTTTAGCTGTCATTTGAATGACTGCTCTCTTATGCCAAAGATTTATTTGGAAATTTATGTACTCCCACGAATTAAGCATTCCCTCTCAGCTCTCGGCAAGACACGCCTAGGCTTGCCTGCAACCTTAGAACAATACAGAGGAAGGTTATCATGATTTACCTGCCACAAATTATCTATTAATAGCACCACTTATGTACCTTTTTTTCCCCTTCATGACATGCTTTCCCTAGAGCCCCCTCTTAGCAGGTTTCCCTTTTCTTGAGTGCTTTGTTTTCCCTGCGGAGAGCAGGGCAGGTAGAAGAGGAGCGACCTTCCAGCGCTGGCTCTGCCCCCGTGGCCCCGGCACTGCCTTCTCCCACAGATGTTTGCGGGGAGGGTGGGACACAGGTTGTTCACAGCCTGGTAAAACATTGACCAGCGCGGGCAGAGGCGGTGGAAGCTCAGGGCTGCCCAGGCAGGCAGCGAGAGCCCAGAGGCAGCCAGCGCCCACGGGAGCACACCAGCTTCTCCCCAGGTACCGCTTTCCACTTTCATTTTCCCAGCCTTGAAAGGCAGGAGGGCAATGGTGCTGGGTTATGTGGTTTGCCAAAGCTTCTCTCCCTGGAAGTAGGAAGAGGAGTTAGCCTTGTTATTTTTCAGTTTGCTTTTATCAACTGTAGTTGGCTGAATGGTGTCATCTAGAGCATGGGTTGATTAACCCACGCTTGATTAGCTGGTTGTTTGGATTTCTTTGTGTCTTCAAATAGACAAAATTAGTGCGTAACTGCCTTTGAAAACTTCATTGTCTTCTAATAAAACTCAAACCTGGCTTCTGCTCGTCTTCTAACTGAAGAGTAGGAGCAAGAGTCAGAGATTTTAATGAAAATGTGTAATCCAATTATTGCAACAGGGATGTGGGTAGTGACTCACGCTGAAAAATACTTGCTGATTTCTGAACGAGCTTTGCAAAAATAGGCAAAGTGACTAATTTTTTCAAGATTATTTCCACGTTCCTTGGAACATGGAACATGGACAGTAGACACAGAAAAAATACCAGGATTTAAGTTCCTTGTATGCATATGCCACTCAGAGAGGCGAAGATGAATAGATTCAAATAATTGTTTCAGTTTTGCTCACTGACTGAAAGTTTCTGCCAGCCGGTGGAAACTGACTCATTCATGCAGGAACCATGCTCTATGTGTACTTTGCTGATCTGGATAGGTCTTTATAAAAGTACCTATCGTGACTTCTCAAAAATTACTTTCTACACCCCAGGCAACTGTCAAATAATCCTGAAGAGGGCTCAGTGTGAAATGAATGACGTTGTCAGTATTCATGATTTATTGTCTGTATGTTTTGTGTGCAAAACAAAATGCAAGAGATTTTTTTTAAAAAGAACCTGTTGCTTCCAGTTTATCAGTGTCTGGCCCTAGCTGTGCTTGCTTCATGTTTAAATCCTCCCTGATGTGACAGAGATTTTCTTGATGCGTTTGCTAACAGGGGTTGCACACAACATGATATTTATGCTCAGTAGATGCTCCGTGGTGTTAAGTTGTAGTGAAGTGTGGTAACACATTTACTTCATTAAAAGTAGTCTAAGTGTGGCTCCAACTCTTAGCAGTACTAAAACTCCTAGAGCAAAGTGCAAGGAAAAGTTGCTGGAGAACAAAGCAACTGGATTCCCACAAATGGCTGCTTTAAAGGATTGAAATATGATTCAATAAAAATTTTGGTCAAGGCTGCATCATAATTTCAGTCTGCTGGTGAATTTGTAGACATAAAGCATGACTATGATTAAAACCTGTGATTTTCATCTGTGTCATAGTGTTGTGGGATTCTTGCCCTCTCCTCCCAGGAACAGTATTTGACAGTAAATTGTATATTCCAGTATTTGACAGTAAATTGTATATTCCAGTATTTGACAGTAAATTGGACTGATGTAAAAGTTTCTTTTGCAGTAACTAAATAAAGTGGTAAAATCTTATCTGAGAGTTCACAGAGACTGAATTTTAAAAAATAAATATCTAAAAAGACAGTGATGACAATATTATCTTGTCTGTTTTCGTACAAAGATAGGGTTCTAGCTGGTGGCTATAAGGGAGATTACTTGGCTTAAATGGAAGGAATAAGGTTGTTAACAAAATCTGGTCAGTCTTTAAGTCCTGTTTGAGACAGGTTTCAGGATAAGGGAGCCATAACCATCTGTAAATTATGAACAATTTAAATTGTTTCAGTAAATAGTAACATATTATTGCATGCTAAAATGAAGCAGACCAGTTTCATCCCCTGTGCTTGGTTTTCAGCACAGCTGTTTACCAAGTTTCAGCTGGCTGAACCTGTGTACATAGACTGAAAGGAGCAGGGCTGAGCAGGGATCACGAGGACAATCTGGTCTGCAAAATCCTTTTCTGGATATACAAGGCAAGAAAGTCTAAGACTAGGGCTTAGACTGGGCTAGTTATAGAGCTGCTAGTTAAATCAAGTCTCTCTTCACCCCTAAAGGCAGTTCCTGTGACACACGCATTAATGCTAGACCTATATGAAATAAAATGTCCTGGATGCCACCAAGTTTGCATAGTGATGCTGTTCTAAATTTCCAATTAATATTTGAACCAGAAATTACCATGTTAAAGGGTTATATTAAAAAGGAATGATCTCTTCAGATACTTTGCTCTCAATGGAAGGGTTGGATATTTGAATGACAAAAAAAGAAACCCTCGTGCAACCAGGATTGCAGAATGGGCATTGCAAAACTCTGCTGTCTCCTCCCCGGAAAGTGTCAGGATTTCCCAGCTTGCCCATGCTTGCCACATGCTCCCACATGGTGAGCAGTGCCCTTTTGGAGGCTGGAATAGCCCCAGTCCCTGCTCCCTGTGGGTGGGTGACAGGGCTGTCACTGGGAAGGTGCCAAGAGGAGCATCCGCGCCCTGCTTTCAGTGACCTCCTGCACTTTGTGTCGTTCCAGTGGCGTACATTTGTTTACTGTACTTGTTTGTGTAGCAGCTATCACACCACTGGTGAGATTCCCCATCACAAAGATGTTGACAACAAATCACCTGGATCAGATGGGTAATTTGTGTCTTGCTGTGCTGGATCTCTTTGTATAAGAGCCTACCCCAAATGCAACTATTTTTTTCCCGCTGACAGAGCAGCCACATGGCAGCTGAGTAAGGCCATTGCAGATGCTTTGGGCTTGAGACAGAAGAGCAAGAGCTCTGCAGTCTCTGGCAGAAGACTCATTCCTTCTGTGAAGAAAAGCTCCTGGCTTTTCTTTCTAAAAAATGGACAATCTTTTCTATAGAAGTCTACTTGTACACCACCCACATGACCAGAAAAACTTTGTGTCACTTTGGGAGCAATTTAAAACACTGGCATTTCAGTAGTTTATTTCCTTAAGGCAGAGGTGGAAATCTTACTGGAGGATATTTTTCTTTCATAGGAGTAAGAGTTTTCTGAGGGAAACTATTTACTTTTTCAGAGCCAACTGCAGAAGCATATTTTTGAGACAATAAGCTGACTTTCCTCTTTCTGTTACAGTGAATGAATTTATCAGGTAAAATGCAAACGTTAAAGGACAGTGATTGGAAACAAGCAAACTTACCTTTGCACATTTCTAGCTGAGCAGAAGGACTAGTGATGCATTGAAATCCCAGCTTTTCAATTTTGCTAAAATAACACAAAGTTAACCTATGAACTGCAGCTGAATGTGAAATATAATTTCTATAAAATGAAGTAACTTTAATTATTTTAATTGCAAAAAAAATTTTGTGCTGCATGCATGTATATGTGGTTCCCAATGGTGCCAATGAGAAATGAGTGCTTAGATCTTGATTTAGTTTTTCCTTCTTTACAATGTGTACTTTCAATGATATTTCTTTATGCAATTTGTGCTCCCTGTAATAACTTTCAGAACTTTTATCTCCTCAGAAGTCAGATATTGCACAGATCAGAGTGCAGTATATGGTTGATGATTAAGCATGTCTATCCAAATGAATGACAGTTCTGCCTTCCCCTCCCTGGTGCTGGGTCACAATGTTTCCCCTTAATTCCAGCATTAAACAACTCTCAGTATCAAACACCACTTGCTTGCACATTGGAAGGCAGAAGTAGAAGTAATAACAAATAATTGTGCATAGATGTTTTTTAATGGCTGAACTAAACAAAGGCTTACTTCTCATACCACAGTATTCTGACTCATGGATTTACGGCTCTTCTTCCCTGCATCTCCCAGGCTATAAGAGTGAAAAGCAAAAAGACACTGAGCAGAAGTGCCACTGTGCCATTTAACTATTGTATTTTGAAAAAAACAAGTCTGAGAGGTCGTCAGATTGCATCTCTTGCATCCAATGAGTATTTGGATTAAAAATGAAGATACATTGTTCAAACCAAAGCTCTTTGGGGTTTGAGTGAAGAGTCAGCCTCTACTGACTTCCCATCCCTTTTGAAGAACTGCAGAAAACAGTCATTTTTCCAGTCCTTCCTACCTCCTGCAAAGACATTATCAGGCAAATGCTGTGGCACTATAGCAGCAATGTAGTTTCTAATGGTCTCCAGAAAAAATGCACGTCTTACTCTTATCTTCTTTCCTCTGGAAAGTCTCTGTTACTGCAACTGGAAGCAGCCCCCACAACAGCCCTTAAGCGAACTGTTAGCTGGGATCATGCTAAGCTTTACTGAACAGAATACTTTCACCTGAAAAATTTGGGGTGCTTTAAAAGGAACATTGCTATGTAAACATTCTGCAATGCACAGAAACAGCTTTTGCCACCCTGGTTTGTGGCACTTTTGTTAATACTTCTCCAAGTAGTGGCCACTCTATCATGAAGCTCTTCCACATGAATGGTTCCCAGAGATGATCAAACCACACCTGTAGTTAGCTCTTTGTGGGCAGACAACTTTATAAAGCTGAGACTAAGGACTTGACAGTAGAAAATTCGTGGATAGGCATCTTCAGGATGAATTTAACAGGTTTACTTGGTCCATTGGTGTTAATCAATGAGAATAATAGGTAAAATCTTGATTCTGCCAACCCTCCTCTTCTGGTAGCAGGTTTATACCTGCTAACTTTATCCTGGGGACCTACACTGACATTACATCCTACATACTGAAGGGGCTTCATCACCAGGCTGTGCTCATGAGTAAATCTGAAAGGGCAATACCTGCCTGGGCCATTATATGGACATAACATCAAGGATAGCTCTGAATGGATTTCCACGGAAAAACAGGCTGTAGAACCAAAAAATTGGTAGGATGTGCCTATGGACCCCATTCCATATATTCCTATATTTTCATCTGCACAACATTTTTATTTAAAACTTCTTGTCAATCAGTATAAAAGCGTAAAGCTTAGCTCTGCCTCAGCAATCAGGTGGGAATCTCTTAGCAAAGGGGACACTGTTTGAAATTGTGTAATGCTGTAAATACAGTCATTATCATACCACAGTGGCTGCAAAACCAGTATCATAGGGGAGACTGTGAGATGATCAAGCACATCTATCAAAATGAGCACCACCGATCCCAGAGATCTCTGTGGAGAGGACTTGATATGGTGGTGGGCATGGGGGAACCCTGCTGCCCTCATTTGAGAGAAGGCCGAGAGGCAGGAAGAGGGCTCTGGAAACCTGGTGTATCAGGACAACCTTGAGAAAAAATTCCATGGAAGGGAGAAATGTCACAAAAACAAACAGGGAGAGTGGTGGGAGAAGGGAGTGGCGGAGCAGTAAGATGGGCTGATGACCGGATGCCTGGACTTCAGAAGAGCTGCCTGTTTCAGGGGTGTTTCACACCCCATAGCAGAAAGGTGTCATTTGGCTGGAAATCCAGGACTAGAGTGCTGAGGAGCAATATAAAGGGCCTAACAAGCCTGTCTTCTTGACAACAGGCGACAGGTTCCTCCTTTTCACAATTTGGAGATAAGTCAGTACATCCAGTGGATGTACAGCCAGTGGAAATCTATTTTGACAGGCTAAACAGGCTACAGTCCTCTTCCTCAAAGCCCTGATGGCGTTTCACCCTGGACTAAAGTCGACAAAGACCCTCCTGATCCATTTTGTGTTTGTGCAGTTGCTCCAATGAGGCTGAAGAAAATTTCTTTCTGATCAGCCAGAGTGAAAACCACCACTGTGATTCTGTACGACCACCAAAATTACAGGTAGCCCATATTAAAACTAGAGTCATGCAGAGCTGTTGAATATGGTACTGTTCTATATGCTAAGTTTTTCACTCTAGTAGTACTCTATTTTGTGCTGCAGAATATTTTGATGTAAATGGGAAGTTAGTGTTGATGTGGGATACAAATGCTATGACTCTCACTAGCTGGAATAATGTACTTTTCTGCAACTGAGCATTTTTCAAAGTGACTTTCTGCACAGGTGTAAAGGATATGTTTCGATGAAGAATGTGTTTCTTTTTAGTTGGTTTTTAAAATGGCAAATGGAAAGGTGAGCAGCCCTCTGTAAATAGAAACAGGATACATAGAGAGATTCCTGTTAAACTTCATGATGACACATCTTCCCTACAGAAGAAAAGAGGGAAGGCATGGAAACTAAATCCAGTTAAGGCATTTCAATTTATGCTCATTCAACACTGTAGGCTCAGCTCTGCTCTTCATTTGCATTTAAGGAAGTTTCAATAAAGAAATTGTTGAATTACTTGGGAGTGTCTTTAGGGCAGCGTGAAAAGACAGTGAAAACTCTTCTGTTCATTAACCACAGTGGTAGGAAGTTTACTGAGAACTCTGGCTACATTTTGGGAGATGCAGGGAGGGTCCACCCCCAACAGCACATGCGTAGTTTTAGACAGAGGGTAATTGTGTTAATGTGGTGAGATTTAAACTGTTTTCACTTGCTTAGATATTTTGCTGCATCAGGAGTCTAATTAGAGCTTTGTTTTGTGGAAAACTAAAGAACTAGGTTAAAAACAGGTCAAGAAGGAATTATCTCAAAAACACGCATAATAATCATTCTTAGTCAAATTTTAGAATTTTTGATGGACAATGGTAAAACTGGTAAACTTATGCTTTCATGAATTCTTCCCTCTCTTTCCTTATGGAGATGAGCAGCCTTCTTAAACTCCTACTTGATGAAGTGAAGGGACTCTGTGCTAGGACCCCATAACAGAACTTCATGGTGCAAATCTCCATTAGCTCTCGGTATTTAGGACACTCCAGCAACCTCACTAGACTTTGTGTCCAGAGTCCATGATTGCTCTCCTTGGCAAGTTATTAACTGGCACTTAATTTTACAATGGTGCTGAACTTTGAGGCCTGATTGTTTTGTTCTTGAATATACCATAAAAGTATGTTTAAAAAAAAATGGAGGGGATGGGGGCGGGGAGGTTATTTTCAAGAAGTCAAATTTTTACAGGATTTTTAGGAAGTCAGGTTTTGGAATAGAGTTGTGCTAACGTGCCAGGCTATGGGAGATAGGATCTGTGTCTTCTCTTTTTCTTTTTTTCTGCTTGTCCAATCCGGTTCCAGGGAGTTTGCTGTTTTGTTTAAACTCGGGTTTTCCGGAGCTGTAATTATGTAAATTACTTAAAGTTAATGTTGTGTTTCTGTGAGTGAACTGCAAGCAATTTTTAAAAAAGGGTTATTCTATCTTGTAGATTAGTTTCTGTGTCAAGACAGCAGGCACTGGAAACATCTCTGGTTTGTGTCCTTCAGACTGTTAGCATGCAAGATCTGCAAGTTTGTTTAACACAAGGACCTGACAAACAGATGTGCAAGCAAGTCCCTCTGCTCCTCCTCTTTAATCCCTCTGATCACCTTGGCTCTTGAAGGCAGTTAATACTCCATACTCCTACATCTGCAGGTGCAGTTTTGGTGTTAGAGATGATGGCAATTCCTGACAGAAAAGCCTTTGCACACAGCTCAGCAACTAGCATTTGGCCATTCGAGATCCAACTTTCATCTGATAAAAAAAATATGCTATTCTTCAAAATTAAGCAACTTTACAAATGTTAAGTATTTTTAGCTGTGAGGGCAGCTTTTTGAGACCTCAGATTCGCATATTACATTGGTGGTTTTCTTACATGCAATAGATTTTCCCATTTGCTTATAAAAATATCTGGGACTGGTAGTTTTTAGTAATATAGTTAATTTATAGTGTCTATAAGTCTCCTGTCAGCTCTATCAGTAAGAGATCGATAGGGTCAAATATTTGGGTCTTGCTGGGTTTTTTTGGTTTTTTTTAAATTAATATGGGATTGAGTAAAGAGGCAGGGAGGTGGTTTTTTTTATGAAAACCATCACCAGAACAAATGTACCCATCTGGATCATCTCTTCGGCTTTCAAATAGGATTTATTTCTGATTCCTGAACACACTCTATTTCTCATTTATTCCTCTGGCTGCTCATGGGAAAAAGAACAGACACAAATACCAGGAAGATGAGACCCCTTCCCCAGCCATAAAATCAAGGAAAATTCACAGGAAAGGACAAGAGAGCTGCAGCCCAGGTCACAGTCACAGCTGCCCAGAGAGCATGTGCATGGTGACTCCATACCCTGGTCCATGACCAGATAGGTCCAGAGGGGAGACAGCAGTTTTGCCTTGCAGAGGAGGACACAATGCACAGCCATGATGGATGTTGAGTGGGCAGGTACTGAAGAGGGAAGCATTCAACCCTCTGCAGCTTCTCAGATTATTATAGAGCAATTAAAATAGCTCCCCCCACGTAACAAGATGCCATCAGATAACAGGACACTCTGACTCATTAAGTGGACCCTTGCCAAAATGGTTTCTGGAGTGTTCCAGTTTCTTGCTTGGGTCACGATGTTAAACCATTACTTGCACTCAAGTTCTATGAGCCAGCTACTTGCAGGTTGAATAGACCCATAAACGCAGCTGTGCCGGCGGCTACCTTTTAAAAGGTTTTCTACAAGCATTAGGCTTGACTTTTAAAAATAGCCTGTTTCTTTTGCACAGCCTCTCATCTTCAAAGCATGACCCCCTTGCTGAAATCTGGTCATGAAATACGACTTTCCCATTCACCTGCTGGCAGTGGGATGCTTTCTGTGCAAGCTGGGTGTAATGGCACAGTATTTCATTCCTGTTGTTTGGTGATTTAAGGCTCTCAGCAGCAGGCTGTGCCATGACGTGCCTCTCTCTCCTCTGCTTGCCTGTCTCTTCCCAGGGGAAGATGCCTTTTCCATTTGTGTGGGGTTTTTTTTAACCACTTGCACTGTAAATGCCTGTGAGAGGGGGGCAGACATAGGGATGTTTGCAGCCTCCTCAAAGTGGTCCAATCCTAGATGCCTGTTTCTGCACATTTATAAATGAAATAACCTTTTAATTATAGGCCCACATTTCATACAACTATTCCACTTCTGAGAAACCAGAAGGAAAATAAATTTTGCTTCACCTGACCCCAGGGTAGGTTTTTCCTGGCAGGTTTCAGTAGAATCACAGAAAGTCATTTGGAGGTATGACATCGAGCATGTGCAGCTTGCACATCAGATTTCCAAATTTATTTTGCCTACTAGACATTGTTTTTGTTTAGAGTAACTTTTGTAACCAGCAGTTTTCACTTATATTTACTAACTATGCTGTGTTACCTAAGGAAAATAAAAGTAGGTAGCAGACAGTTTATTAATTTAAATTAGTATCAGTTTCTTATTTATATCATTAGCTGGGGGTGGTCTGCTAACTTCTCTGGAGCAGGCTGGCTCATCCACATAACAGGTGTCCCATGTCTTCTCTAGTACCTGTGACCCTCCTAGTTCTAAGGCGTAATTGTAATTTCTCATATGCTTTTTGTTTGCTGCCAGCTCCTGAAGTATAGCAGAGGGGTGTCATGAAACTGAAGGTGTGAGTTTGACCAGAGCACAGGGTCACACAGGGTCGCCTGGGAGTGCAACAATCCTCTTGGAAGATTCTGCTGCGTCAGCCCAGGCAACCATTGCTGGCTCTAGCTAATCCATTCTGCCTGTCCCTGGAGCCACATTTGGACTTTGGTCAGGAAGCAGAGGTTGATTCTCTCTAAAAGAGGACCCAAAAGTGAGCACTGATGCCGTGTGGATGCTCAGCAGACCAGGACAGAGAATGACCTGGAGAACTGAGCTGTCACATGGTGTTGATGTGCAGAGAGCATGGGACTGCCCTGAGCTGCTCCAGGAATCAAAGTGAGCAGAGGGTTTCACTGGCTGGGAATGGATAGGACACAGGTACCATCCCCTGCTGTCTCACAGGTCAAATGGAGGTGCAGCACAGGCAGTGGGCCAGTCCTTCCTCCACCAGGAATCTCCTCCTAGGAGTAAAAGTGATCCTTGTTCAGAAGGGAGTTTCTGCAGCTCCTCAAGAGACAAGAGCTAAGTACAGGTTATGTGCTTATGTTATGGCCTCTTGAGAATTTTTTTAAGTAAAACACAGCTTTGGTGCAGAGCATACACGATTAGAAACAAAAATGTTCTTTTAAGAACTCAGTTTCAATAGAACTTTCATGTCCAGAATGTGATTTATGGGCCAAACCAAGAGAAAGAACTGCTGCAAAGCAGGGCAGAGAATCTGTCTGAGTTGTGAGACCTCAGCAGTAAACCTCTACCCCAGCTACAAAAGGCAGGGCTCTTGTGTCCCACTCTGCACTGAAATGCAACCTATTCCTTTTCCCCATCCCACATCTCCAGTTGTTGGTTCCTTTTTCTGAGCTAAGAACTGACACTGAGTTTTATAAAACATTGTGCTCTGAGCTTGACAGGCACTTAGAGAAACTCCTAACAGGTAGTGATAGATTCCCTTTGCTCCCATCATAAATTTGCCCTGCTTTCACTCTGTTCCTTATTTTCTTTGATAATCCCGGTCTAAATGTATAATTATATTCATTCTGGCTGTGCAGCTGAGGAAGCACTGACTTCCCTGTCCTGATGAGAAACAAGAGCATTGTTTGATATTAAACAGTATGTTGTTTTGGTGCTTTTGCTGCTTTAGAATGTAAGGACATCAGAAACAAAGCCCTATAATGGGACAATAAATAAACTGTGTTTTCCCTTTGCTGAAATGAAGGCACAGTAGCGTGCAGTACATTAGCTGTCAGGGGGTTCCAAACCAACAGGCAGACAAGCAGTGGGATTGTTCCCTTATACAATAAGGGATCTTCCCTTATCAGAAGATATTGTCTACTCTTCAGATTTCTACCTGTTCTAGGTGTTCCTTCCTTGTTTCAAGGTAAGGTCAGGTCTTCCTGAATATGTTTCTTTAGGTCTCGGTTAACTAAAAAAAATGTTATATGCTTAATGAAATAAAGTGCAGCAAAGTCTCACAAAACTGATTGTTACTCAGGGTTAGAATGTAACTGTGTACTTTTTTCAATAACGTTTCTGTGACCTGGGCAATATAGTGATTAAAGTTTGTGTTTGAAAGACAGTACTGTTTTTTTTATACGTTGTTGTTTTAAGACATGAGTAATTAAAGTCAGACCTCCCAAGCCCAGTATCTAGGCACCCGTATGATCTTCAAAGGCTCTTGAGCACGTTTAGTTCCTACTTACCTCAGTGTGAATTTGACAGACAAGGACTGGAGGATTTAAAATCATTATAGCAGGCTGATCTATGACTAACACAACTTTTTAAGTCTGCTTTTCTACAATACCACTATAGGAATGCACAGCAATTCCAGCTTTAGTCCATGTTCCCAGCAATTCCCATCCTCCCAGCCTTTTCCCTTCTCCCGTGCTCCTCTCTGCACCCTGTGCTCCGGGCTGTGTGGCTGCTGAGGGCCACATGAGCTGCCCTCACTGGCACGTGTTACAGCCCTGCTGGCCACTGCTTCTCAGCGTGAGGGAAGAGCTCAGCTCTGACTGCTTCTCCCTCAGCTTCATATAAATGTAATCTCGGAGTTAGTCCTGGCTCTCCCAAGGCTGCATGAACTCTCTGAGACCTCTCTCCACCCGTGAGTGGTTTGACTGCACCCGGTGCACAGATCCACAAGTGGGAATGTGGAGATGAAAGACTGGCAGGCACATCACGAGTCTGTAGGCCCTGCAGGGGCAGGGTGTGGGACCATTTTTAGGAAACCAGGATAGGAACACCACACATTCAGCATAACCAGGAAGAGCATGCAAGTGTTAGGATGTGCAAACAGGGAAATTAACTCAGGCAAAGACAATGAGTCTATTATTGCCTGTTTGCTCAGTTAGAGCAGCAAACATTGTTTGTTTTCTGTGCCAAAATGCACTTTCTCCTCTTCCAAATTTTGCAGTAGTTTCTATGTGTGTACTTTCAGTGTCACAGCAGCTTTACTGCTAGAGCACCTGCCATAAGCCTGAGTGGTTTTAGCCATTTAACCATGAGCTACTGCTGGACTTTGTTCGCTTTGACGTGCTAACCTTTGGCCAGCTGAAGTAGGAGAGAAGCTGGCTGCTCTTGGCAAAACACGGTCACAGTGTACCCAGGGAGGAACCTTTTGTAAAGCGCCCTTTAATCAGCTCCAATCATCATTAGGGGTTGTAATGATTTAGGTTTCGTTGATAGTTTCAGTACAAGAGCATCTGAAAGCACGAGGTCTGTCCTGCTGCTTCTCCGTGACCTCCCAAGTTCCTGGCTGAGGTTCTCGAAGAACTTGAACAGCATAGTTCAAGTCTCAAAGGTGCTGGGGACACAACGTTGACGAAGGCACCGGGCGTGTGACGGCTTAGCAGGGCACGAGCGTCCTTCTGCCAGCCAGCTGAGGAACGACCTGTAGGTTAGTAGCCATACCCCATGGCAATATTGTGGTCATGGTTATATTTCCTATGGTATTTAGGAGGGGTTCAGGCTCTGTCAAAGGGAGCCTGGACAGTGACAGACCTGTTTCAGTCTCTTGGGAAGTAGTAGATGCCCTAAAACGCAATGTAAGTGTTCATTGGGGAGGTGGTTATGGCAAATCTTGTTTCAGAAATCTGTCTTCTTAGTCACTAAATGCTGGAGACTGTCTTATGCTTTAGACAGGAAAGTTGACCCTTTCTTTTGAGCTGACTATGCTCTGAGCACGTCTGAGAATCCCTGTTAGAAACAGGCAGTCATTGTGGAGGCTCCTGTTCTTCCAGGTCACCAGTGTCCTCCTGTGCACAGAGGTGTCCACAGCAAGTACAGCAACCTCAATGTTGTGCTCCCCAAGTGCTCTTTTAATTTTATGTTTCATCTTCTAAGGCAATCAATAACAGACCAAAAGTAACCTTTCCAAGTGTATAAAATGTTTTTTTCTTGAGTAAATGCACAAAGACAAAATATTACATTTTTTCCTCTCTGAAATTATACAGCTCAGTGACTGCACAAAGAAATTACTTGTCCTTTGTTGGCATCATCAAGGCAATTTTAAACCACTTAGATTTAATTTCTAGCAATAATTGTTCCCAAAAGAATTGAGAGTTTCCAAAGAAGAGCAGTTTAAAGCCGCAGGATAACCTTACTACTCTCCATCAGTCTTGTAGTACATCTTTAGAAAATAATTTTGCTTCACTTTTCAAAGGCCAGAGATTAGAATAAGGCAAACCTCACCATCTGATAGCTTTATTTGCATTTTCTGGCATGTACTCTTTTGTACATACCATGAAACATATGAGAAGACAAATTAAAACTCTGATGTAATATAGTTCATGTCAAGCATGATGATGTGGCACCAAGAGTGTATTGGCTTCATTCAAATAAACTTATACACCAACAAAATTCCAACCACCTCTTCACATACACCCCTAAATATAAACAGAGCCAATACTTCCTTCTACATATAGAAAATTCAGACCTCAGAGGTGACGTAAAAGTCTTAAGTATTTGGACAGATGACAATCTGGTGGTTGCCACATTAATCTATGTACTAGACAGCAAAATATTACATATGCATATTAAGAGATTCTGTGCTAATCTTTTGGAATACTCACCAGTGAGGTGGCAGGGAGGGCAATGTCCTCATGCATAGGTCTCTGCTTACCTCCCGTGGTTCTCTGAAGACAGCACACAGCCTTACAAAGGTCATATTTCAACCATTTTAGCTTGCATAGAGACACTTGCAGCTCTTTCTCTGGATATTTGTTAAAATGCTTACTTTGATGATGTAACCTATATGTACTCCCACCAATTAAATGTGCTTCCTTTAGGAGTGAGTTTACCTTGCTTATTTTTAGGAAGGGCAAAGTCACTGACTTTTTAAAGTTCCTGAGAAGATTTTTAATTTTTATTTTTTTTTTCCAAACAAAGGGAGTATCTCTGCATGGTTATGGCCATTTGTCACTCATTTAACTCATTTTGTCACTCATTTGTCACACTGACAAGCTGCGATTTCCTGTTTAATTGCAGATGCATCCTTGCAAACAGCTCATATCTCAGGTGCATGGTGAGCATTATTTCTGCCTCACAGCTGAGAACAGTAGTTCACATGGGTTATATCTCTGCTAACAAATAAAACATGCTGGGGTGTTTTCCCTGAACCCAAGGACAGCACAGCAGACAACCTTTTAGTTGAAGTCTTCTCCTTCCCCCCCAAAACAAGGTGGCCTCAACCACAGGGCCTAGCTTAGGCAGTCCAAGTGTCTACATCCACCCTGCAGAAGAGATCTGAGAGATAAACAGGGCAGAGCTGAGAGTGCAGATACTGCTCAGAAGAACTCATTTTGTGGCTCCAGCCCCTCCTTTAGCCAAAGTAAAAGTACCTCCCCGTCTCATGAACATTTCATGTAGCTTCCAAACCTGAACTTAAGGATTTAGTTTCTGCCAGTTTGGAAATGTCCTCTTGAAAATACAAACCTTCTCTTAGAGATAGGAAGTGTGGGGCTTAGGTTCTTCCTGAATGAGACATATCTCCTGCTTAGATGTTGTCAATGGCTCAAGAGTGGCAGATCTTGGGTCATTGTAGAGACATTTTCTTTACCAAGAAAAGGAAAGAGCAATTTGGCTAGTGGATTTAATAATTACAGCCATTCAGAGCATTCTTTTCATTCCTAAGTATTTCAGCTATTATGCTCCTTGAAATCACCGACACTTCGCCTGGTTTATCTTGTCAAATATCTATTGAGGTAAGTTACATCAAAAGCACTCTGAGATCTTTCTTTGAGAAAGAAGTATTTTATAGCAGAAGTGTAGTTCTGTAAAAAAGTCACCTCACTGTGATTATTGAGAGCCGCCCATTAACACAGCCTTTGAGCACTTTCAAGTTTAATTAGACTGGCTCTACCCCACAGGGTGACCTGAGCAGCCCTGGCAGTCAGGGGGACCAACGCCTGAGAGTCCCACACCAGCAGAGGGCCCCAGCCCCGGTGCAGCTGCAGAGGTGAAAGTGCCCTTTTACTATTTAAGCATGTTTGGTTAAGGTGAGCGTTTTTACCACAAGGTTGCAAAATTTCTATGAAGAGTTACACTTCTGTTTCTGTGCTGTGCAAGTGGCTTGGTATAGATGTAGCTCTAGGACTTGCCTGTGCTGTAGATAACATGTTTGGTGGAATAACAGGCGAATCCATCCTGTTTCCTACACTGCAGAAGCACACCTTAGACTGGCAGCATAGTTCGAGTCACCCCAAACCACTGGCTCAGGTACAGCATGCCTGCAGCTTGTTCCTAGTACAATGCTGGCTGGTGAGAAGAAAGCTCAGCTGGAGGCAAGTCTGCAGCCCCAGTGCTGCGTGCCCATAGGGAAGGTCAGCAGTGGAGAGGAGCAGACAGGATACAGACACTGGCAG
This sequence comes from Pachycephala philippinensis, assembly GCA_013397055.1. Lineage (NCBI taxonomy): Eukaryota > Metazoa > Chordata > Aves > Passeriformes > Pachycephala > Pachycephala philippinensis. Next base: position 23,149 of record VWZT01004842.1, on the reverse strand, counting down.
AGGAGGAGGAGCCAGAGTGCTGTGCTGAGGTTAAGTAAGGCAAGGGTGTGGGACAGCATGGGCGAATCCATGCTGGACCACATGGACAAAGTCTGCCGTGCGATGGGCCAAGAGATGTGACCCCACTCCTGACTCATGGCAGCACCCACCACTGATGGGTGACTCAGTCACAGCAAATTTCTTCCTTGTGAAGTCCCATCACAGGTGTTCTAACAAGCATGGGGCTGGGACAAAGCTTAGTCTGCTTAACACAGACTTCTCGGTTATGATGCCTTTGCTGTGCATGCCAGTGGAGACTCTGCCGACATCATCAAAGGCTGCTTTTTCTCATCTTGGTAGTAAATCAGTTTTCTGAGAAATGGAAGTTGTGGACATGTAATAAAATATAATATAAGAGATGCTGGAGTTAATGGATATTGTAAATTCCCCAGCAGATCATTCAGTCTCCTGTAGTCTAAAATTTTCCTTCATGTTACTGGGAGGCAGAAAAATAAATTTGCCTTCCCAAAGGAAACTCTGTCAGTTTCCTTACTGGATAACCTCTTTTTACACACAATTTCCGTGTGATGCTTATTGTTTCATTTTCAATAAGACATTAAGAACGAAAATAGAAAAGTTTATGCCCTGACCAAAGATGATGTCTGTTGGTTGGAGGAAGAGTTTTTCCCTTAATATACTTATATTCTACTGTGAGCTGTAAAAAAGCAGAGCAATTACTGGAAGAGGGGAAACAAGGACTGTGTGTGCTAACCACACTCATTTTCATACCCTGACTCTGAAAGCCACCTGTAATTAGAAGTTTGGAGGTCTTTATTCTCCTTGTGAACATGTATCAAAAAACCCTGTGGTTGTCTTTGCAAAAAGGCCCTGGAAGGAACCAGCAGGAATGTTGTTTGCTTGGAACCTTTTAATTATCAAAATTGGTTGGTACATGGTTGGCTTGTGCTGGTTGGATATCCCTGCTAGCCACAGGAGGTGGCCACCAGGTACCTTTCTGTGACCTATTGAGCTGCCCCTCCTGCCTTGATTCCTCCAGGACCTTCAGTCTCTCAATAGCTACAGTACTGAAATTCACCAGCTGCATACAAACTTATAAAGAGTTGCCATTTGCTATTCTACCCCCTGGTCTCTCTGGATGATTCAGTGAGCTCCTTGGTGTTACAGAAAGGCTGTCATTTACCCCACTGTGGATCTCATCGGCCTCTTCAGAGGAGGAGCTGTGCTGTGAAACCAGATTCAGCAGGTTTTAAAAGAAACCCTTCCTCTGTTTTCCCATGAATTCGCTCACTGCTGGTGACCCGACAAATGCTTTAAGCCAGCAACGCTGGCAGAGGGACAGGTCTCACCCTCTTTTACCCCTCTGCCAGCACAGGTGCTCAGGTGGTGTGGGTGGCTGCAGGGTGCAGCTGCACAAACGCTTGTGGCAGCACATGCAGAGGCTGCACAGGGTGGCTGCTGTAAGGATGGAGTGGCACCCCGTGCAGACAGCACCAGTTTAACGTGTTGGTGAAGCTGTAGGGTGAAACAGTGGTCTGGAGCAGCCACATCAGGCTAGCGAGGGCAAAACCTTTTTCCTACAGACTGTTTTATCTACCCTAGGACTGAAAGACAGTTATCCTATTAACCTCCCTTGTAAATATATCTATCCAGAACCCACCCTGTATTTATTTTAATGGAAAGCAAACATGCCACAGAAATGTAATGGCTATGGCTATATAAAAGAAAAACTTTGTGTTTTGCTGGTTTCCTTCTGTTTTGTGTGATAATTTAAATCTATTACACTCCTTCGGTTTATTCAGCATCTGTCTTCTTATATTTTGGAACCTAAAGCCTGCTTTCAAGTTTAAATGAAAGCACAAAATTCTACAGGGGGAAACTGAGCCTCACTGTTACAGTGATCCTCTGCGCTGACTTTCATTGCAGAATGACAATAAGATAGACTTTTGCTAAAAATAGAACAAAACCTTGGCCTAGTGACCGTAAAGGTTATCAGAGCAAATCCCGCTGCCCATGAAGCAGAGAAGCCTAAGACTGAAAAACAAAACAGGAAAGTCCACGGTGTCCTTGGCCAAATTTCCCCCTGTTGGTACTCCACCTTCAGGTCTGTGACTTTGTTCTTTTGTAGGTGGGACAGGGCACGTGGCTGGCTGGCAGAGCAGATGGGGAGTCCTTCTTTAAAAGGGCAATTCTCTGTGATGTGGCAAGGTAAAGATCAAAATATTGACATAGGTTATGCGTAGAAGGAGCTTGGGTGTGAGAGAACTTGGAAAGCTGTACCTGTTACAGATTTTATGTTCTCTGAAGGATCTCCCCAGGTTTTGGTCTGAAATAGCTTAGAAAAGTCAGGAAATGACAAAATCTGCTGTATTAACTCACATTGTATAAGAACAGGTGTAAAATAACATGTTATTAATTTAAATAAAGTGGTGTTGTCCCTTTAAACATTCAAATAGGCAATAAAATTGTTCTATAAACATGTGGGAACCTGTTCCACCCAATACAAAGTGGTTTTTTTAAAAAGAGAAGGAAATTATAGAAAAGGGAAAAAAATGCTGTTTGCTGCATTATGAGATCCCAATTTTTGTGGCTGTATTGTGACTGATATTGGGTTTATGTGTGAATATACTGATCAAGACTTTCTGAGATTGAGATTAGAGACCTTGCAGGTGACTCTTAGACTCATTTGTCCTTTCAGTGAAATATTTTATTTGGTACACTCCCTTCTCATTCTACTTCAGTCTCTCAGTAGTTTTTGAAAACCAAATAAAACCATAAAGGCCCATCCACTACTCACTCCTTACTCTCCCTTCTCATTTCACTTCCTCACATGTCTGCACTGTCACATAATCCTAAACTGCCATCATGAAATATCTCCTGAAAACCTATTTACTGCCATAATCATCAAAAATACTCATCCAGACAATGACATCACTCCAATAAAATGATGAGCCTATGGTCAGCCTCTGGGTCTCCCAAAGCATTTGGGTTTGATCTTTCTAAAAATCTCAGAAGGGAGATCCAAGGCTTCATTAGTGCTTGTCATCACACCGAGGCGCCCAGTGCACTCCATCTGTAAAGGCCGGTTGATGTGTCTGCTCATAGAAGAGAGACAGCTGAGGGGAAGCACACCAACTCGTTGGAAGTCTTTTTTGCATCACGGAGAAGGTCCCCATTGACAGGCATTAGCACATTCCAATGAATATCACTTTTTTTCTTCAAATTTCCACCCTTTTCTATCACTGTATTCAGGAGAATAATTATTTAGGAAAAACTTTTCACCTGCAATCCCACTACAGGAAAGAATAAAAATAAATAAAGAAGGTTTAAGGGAGACATGGACAAGGACTGGTCTGGATTTTCACATCTCTTAGGATTTGGCCACTACTTCACTGTCAATAACTAAAAAGACAAAACAACTAAATATATATGGTATTATTGTAACAGAGGGTGGGTGTTATTCATTGTAGTCAGCTGTACATTAGGAGAGAAGTTGTGCTTATATTTTTATCCCAGAGCAATGGATGCTGTATGAAGAGAGGAACATGTGGTGTATATAGAATCCATCCTCCCTGCTGCTTACATGGCTCTGCCCTTAACACTTTTCCACTCTTCCTTACCTGCCGTTGTAACGAACATATAAAGAGTTGTGCCATCATTATGAACACGATGGTTTTGAAGGCAAAGGAAACCAGGTGTCTAATGTCAGGGAAAGCTGGGAGACACGCTTGCAGAATTCTGCCCAAACTTCTGAAGTTCCTTATAAAAGCACAGCCTGCAGGAAAAGTTAATGTATTTTTAAATTCTGCCACTGGGAATGGTAACACCTCAGAATACCCTCCAGCAGCTTGATCTGCTGATGAGCCTTGCTTTAAACAATAATGGGAAAATAACTGGGAAACTAACAACAGGATGCAACTAAAAGTGAACGTATGAAATGAAAGCCAAGGGTTCGAGAAGCCTCCCTACATGATCCTAATTGACACAGCATTTGAAGAGCCTTCTAAAAATGAGCCCATCAGCTCACTAGCATCACTGCTTTTTCACTTACACCAGAAGTCTTCTCCAGGCATTCAAGTACACACACGATTATAGCTGATAGGATTCACTTTACAATAATTATAGCTAAAAGTTTGGGTTGTTTTCTAAGAGAAAAATACAAAGTAAGAGAAAGATACTGAATTTTAAAAATCAATTAATTTAATGGTGTTTTGCTAATTCATAACTGCTAATTTTTTTATACTCACTGTCCTATAGAGATCAGTGGGATTGAGGCATGGATCTGATTTTGGCAGAATCTCCTAGATTTTATCCCCAGTTTTGATACTGATTCTTTCTATAGTCTTGGGTAAACCATTGAAATTTCCATGCTGCAGCTTCCCTGCCTGCAGGGCAGTACCTGCTTCTCTGCTGCTCTTGTAGCTAACGGGTTAACATTTGTGGAGATGAATTCTGAAGATGAAAGACTTGCACAGTAGACTTGGGCTGCCGGCACTCTGGGACCAGGATCCAGGCTCCAGGTGTGTTTGTACAGTGCCTAACACACCACAGCCCCAGAACAGTGGATAAACAAGTGTGAAAATCCAGAACAGAGTGATTGCAATCACCCATTGGTTTGCAGTGTAAGTAGAACAGATCTCCTTCCTGTTTGCTTTCAGAAACTGCCACAAAGATGCTTCTTTTGCCAGTCTTTGCCTTCCTCCACATTTTTCTCTCTAACTTGGAGCCTTCTAATATTAGAGCACCTATCCCTACACCCACTGACTCCCCTACCCCTCTTCCCTATTGACCAGCCTGGGACTTGGCAGTATAAGGTTGTCTCTTAAGTTTTACATGCCCAGACTAAAGGACTCAGAGGACAAGGATAAATTATTATGTAGGGCCATCTCAAACAAACTGACAATGCTTCCCCTGCAGAATCTACTTGTGTCTATGGTTTGTGACTGAGAGGTTAAGACACTTTTCCTTGCACATGTGGATGCCCTGAGGTTGTTGATTGTGTGCTGTTTGGATGGAGGTTTGGACCAAGCTTTATTTTTTGGGGGGGAAAAAACAGTAATAAAAGGAGAGAAAGAAGAAAGGAATGGTTATGCCGGTAAAAAACACTTGGGAAAGGACTGAAAACTGTAGTTATTTTGCTTCTGCAATACTCTGTTTGCTTTTCACCTTCTTCAGGCTGTCTCCTTTCCCAGAAATTTGCCATCTCCCAAGGTATGCCCTGCTCCCTCTTCTCCCGCCGGCTGGCTGTGCACATTGCTTGCCAACCAGGCAAATCTATCATCCAAAGAGTGTTTCAGAGCAGTTCCTCCTCTTGGCTGCTTGAGAAGGTGTGTTGTTTGCTTTGCCTAAGTGCTCCCAGGGCCTAATGCTCCGTTGTTATGTACAGACCATTTCTACTGTCATGAATCATGTTTTACCACCCCTGTGCTTTTACTTCTGCACCAGGTGCTTTTTTTCCTTTTGAGCAAACACATTGGAGTTTCCGTGTTTACTGCTGACACAGTGCATGTCGGGTACACAGTATAGGCTGAGTTATTCCTGCCGTCCCACCGACGACACAATCAGTAAATCTACTTCTCGCTCCAGGAGCTGCAGACCCTTTGTTTTTCCTACAACCAAAGGTAAATTGATTCGGCCCAGCCTGAAATAATTTTGCCAGACACACATAAAGAAAAAAAATTCACTGAAAAAGCCTCATGCAGTCAAGCAAAATATGCCCTTTTCTTATCTTATCTGTTGTGAGTAACCCAAGCTATTTGCACAACGCCTTGTGCTAGGAAGGAGTTGTTTGTACATGTTTCACTCCTTTTTTTCCAAGTTTTGAATTTTGAATGAAATCTTTCTCTTCAAATTCTTTTTACCTGCGAAAATGTTGCAGTTTCTCTTTCCTGTGCTTCCCTGAAGGTTGGACCCAGCCCTCCCTCCAAAGATCCCTTCGTTGCAGATAGTTTTCTATTAATCTTCAAACCACTCTGGAGAGCTCTCTGCGTCTGGCAGCACTACCATCCCCTCTCCCTCCCGTCCCACCCACTTAGCCTCAGCCTAAGAGCCCTTAACAAATGACTCCCAAGGAATTTAAATGGCTAACGCTCGCTGGCCAATAAAGAGATGCATAAACTGTATAACCAGGTTGCACAGCTCTTGCCATTAGGAAGAAAGGTTGCTCGGGCAAAGGCGCGAGTCCCCTTAACCTGTTGCACTTCGATCGCAGGAGCGGAGAGGTAAGGGAAATCTTGTTTGCTCTGTAGGGCTTTTTATCTGATTTTCATTTATCAGGGAGTTGAGACCAAAAGTATGTCATCATCAAGGTATGGGTTCAGGGTTTTGCCTTCCTTTAGAGGGTCCGAAGGAGTTGTTTGAGAATTAAGCAACTGCTTGTGAGATTGAACTGTGAGATCAACATGTGAATATCTAAAAGAATTTGCATAGCAAATACCAAAACGAATGTCAGAACAATGAACACTAAACCACTGGTAGTTTAGACAGAAGAAAACAAAATCATGTTTCAGAGATATTTTTTCTGCTAACTTAAATTAATGAAGTAAAAGGTAGCCAACTGCAACTGCTTGACATTGTGTTTTCAATCAGTCTGTCTCTGCCCTTGTCTGTGCCGCCTGGTATTTTGTTCTGCTTTTTCAAGAGATTGACATAAAAAATCAAACTTTAAAAGTGGGTTATCAGCTTTTGGTGAAGAATTTGGGGCTTGTAGATTGAAGGTGGCTAGGAAGGTTTAAGTAAACAGGGTATATATGCAAGTATTAATATAAATGAATCTATGTAACTCAGTCTGCATACTGAAAATTTGAGAGCATTTTAAGCAAGTCAGCTTTGATAGTATTCTATTCATATTCTACTTAAGCAGCATGTGAAATGTGTAAGACTTGTATATGGCATTGGACACGTGACATTAATCTGTTCACCCTTATTTATTTAATTATTAATTTATTGCTTTATTGGGGTCAGTGCTGATAACAATAGTGAAGTTTGAACTTAAACCAGGGGAAAAAAAAAAAAAGATGTAGTTGTTGAAAGTAAGGTTCAACTAAAACCAATGACAAAAATGTCAATTTACATGTGGAGCAGATGCAGCAGCTCTATGTAATGGTGTCCTGTCCTGAGCTAGGTGGTATCGAAGCCGTGATTCAAAACGTATCTGTAAAGTACTCCCTCTCCCTTTGCACATCCAAGCTTGCCATGGGTGACAGCCTGTGCTCAGAACATGTGAGGGATGTCATGGCAAATGTTACTGCCATCCGCTGCAGTGCTCCATGGCCTGGCAGACTGGGTTGCAGAAAGGACATATTTTTCAATCATATTATCACAGCTGATCTCTGAAGGCCTTCACACCCAATGCAGTCTGCTGTGGTTCATGTTGGTGTTAGCTGATGGTGTTGCACCCAAGACCTTGCCAGTGTGTAAAAGAGTTGAGAGAGTTTTTTAACTAAATCAACATGGTTAATCCAACAGAACTTCAAAACATGCTGTTTATGTTTGTCAAGACAAGGCCACATGACTGTCTGTCAAGAACTTGTTGTAATTTTGTTGGTTTGATTATTTTTCCATGGGTTTCTCATATAGCTCTGCACTGTATAACCAAGATTAGATTATAGTATGTTGTATAGAAATAAAGTTAACAAAGGAGTCGCCATTTTGCTACTCTTTTTAATACTTTCCATTCAATTCTGCATTTCAGCTCCATTCTTTGCTGAAGAAATTATTTTGAATCAAATGATCCTTGTCTTCTTTCTTCAGCTTTTAATTAAAAAAATAATAATCTCACTTAAGGTCAACAAAGGTGAATTTCAAATTATATCTGTCACAAATCCCATTCCTTTTCTGGAGTGAACAGAAATTTCATTTGAAAACCATAGGTATTTCCAAGTGAGCTGTAATTTCAGTAGACTTAAATTGTCTTGAATTAACCCAGCACAGGAGTGGTGCCCCCTGAGAGAGTTCCTGCCTTGGTTAAACATTTTTTTTAATTTATAATATTAACACTGGTCACAGGTAACGAGTGCCGAAAATCTCTTCCTTGTACTTGTAAAGCTTGTTTCTCAATTCTCTAATCCAACGTTCAAAGGTCTGTACAAACTTCTTAGATCAGAGGTCAGGTACAAATTGCTGCACTTTGCAGCTCCTTTCTGCCGATATGACAGAATTTCACAGCAAAGACGACTGACTTCCAGCCCCCACTCCTCCGCGCTCGGGCAGCGCCAGGCAGTTAAAATGGTGATATGTGCAAGTCAGCCATTGGTACCTGAGTTTAATTAATAACTAACTGGGTTTCAGTGGTGCAAGGTGCATATTATAAAAAGGGTCAAATGTCAGTGCACAAAGGAAAAAAAAAGGACAAAACCCCAGCCACTGACTAAGCCAAATGCTTTGAGTTTAATGTACTTTCAGCAGCGAACATTCACATCCCAACTGTGGTTTGCTTTATGTTGATTTTCATTTCTGTGACCTGAGGGGGAGGGAACACGTTGAGCCACTTTCAGCTTTCCCTGAAATCTCTGCCTCCTGCTGAAAGCAGGGTTGCAGGTTGGGCCCCCTGTTGTTGCAGTGTTCACGTGGTATACACAAAGCTAAGAGTGTTGCAATAAGAGTAGTGCATGGGATTAGGGTAAACTGAAAAGTCTGAAGCTATTTTTATTGTAATAAATTTGACTAAGTGAGTAGAGTTTATATGAGCAGGCAGGATGTGTTATGTTTCACTCTGGGATCTCCGGGAGAATTAGAGGAAAAAGTTTGATCAGAAAAGCTGAAAAGACAGCTGTAGGTTATGAACTTTTTAAGACATTCTTGGTTGCACTGCAGAGTGAAACATATTACTGTAGTGTTTATGTAGACAGACAGATAGATAAAGTGTCCTGTGTTGTAAAAACAAAGAAGAGCTTGCATGCATATCCCTGCTCCACAGAGTTCAGAAAAGCCTTTGACAGACATTTTCAAAGATTGAATTAAATCACTGTGTTCATATATAAGATTTTTCTCCAGAAGGACAAGAAGTGAAATAAGTGAATGTGTTATCTTTCCCGTGTAATGATTAACAGATGAGTCTAGTTGTGGTTTTGTTTTTCAGTTGCAGAACATTGCTTTTCCTGTCTTTCTTATGGCAAAAGCTTGTGAGCTTCTAGTCCATCCTGAATGAAACTCTTCTCCCTTTCCAAGCAGAAAGCTTTCTAAAGCAGACAGTTAATGAAGAGGACACACCTGTATCAGCATCTCTGCAGAGAACAGTGTTTAATTGCATTTGTGGTAAAGAAACACTGCAAAAAAGTTTCCCATCAAGTACAGCTCATCCAAAATAGGAAAGACTACACTGAAATTTATATATCACATGTTTTCCTGTCTGATCGTGGTAATGATAGACTTTATTGACAAGATTGAAATACGGGAATTTGGGGAGAAGAGGATGGTTGTGCTGTTTCCTGATTTAGAGAGCTGGTAAGAGTGATTACACAAACCATCTCTCATCTTCTCTGCTTTCCTCAATATGTGGCTTCAATATATTGCAGGGTAATAACTTCAGCCTCAGCCACTAACAAGTCCTATCAAAATAGCTGAGAGTTTTGAATTAGTTTGAACTGGAGTGGGTAAAAGATGGAGCTGGGGCAAACAGGATAACACAGGGGTTACACAACTTGTTGGACAAAGTTCTGAATGACTTGCAGAAAAGTGCATTATAAAACAAGGGAGGAGACTGGGTTTTGCTTACCCAAACTTCCTTCAGAATTGGTTTAAGTTGAGGTGACTGGTTTAGCACTGCAGTAGCATAAAAACACTCAAGAAACACACATTGCACTAACAGAATTCACATTGCAGAAGCAGGATCGTGTTAGTAGGATGCTCTAGGTGTTGGTGGTGCTGTGATACCTCAATAACTTTTTCATCAGCATGGATTCATTCTTGCCATGGTAAAACCATATATTCATGAACTCGTTTTGGCTTGTGATCATCAAAAAGCCATGGCAGGCAACAAAGCTACACTCAGGAAAATTTTCTTGCTTTATTATTTGAAATATCATTACCCACATCTCAATGAATATAATTTTTGCAGTTTTTAAGCACTAGGTCAGGTCATTGAGGGACCTTCCCCTGGGAATGTTCGCTGCTAGGCATTGATAGTGCTTGCAGATAATGCAAGTGGATCACACACAAGATTAAATATACCATAGAAAGATGCAGAGAGGGTTGATAGCAGAATAGGCAGGACATTTGCACAATACCAGGTGACTTTATTTTGTATGGGAATCATAATTTTAGTTCTATTTTTAAAATTGTACATAAAACTGCTGTAAGGTAAGATTAATAGGCTAAGGGTACTGATATAACATGGTTAAGAGAATTAGATCTCTGATTGTTATTTTTCTAATGACAATGATGAAAATAAGAAGTTTAACCTTCAAATCCTAGTTTGAAGCTGTAGCCAATTGTTGACTGTACAAATTCCTTGCTGAATTATCTGATTAGCATTCAAGTTTTAACCTGGGAAATTCCAGGATGTTAATTTACAGAATAATTTCAGGTGTTTTCCTCCTAAAAAGGAGCAAGAAGAAAAATAGCAGATTCCTAGTAATTTTGTTACAATTTTTTAAGCCAAATACATTGCTTTTGATTGGTGCCTGAAGAACATGGCATGTCCCTGCAAGAACTTTCAAGCAGGATTTTCTGTAGTGCTCATCACTATCTTAAATATATCCCTATTGCAGCCATTAGACTCTTGTAACCAGTGTCAGGGGAGTAGTGCTGGATGTGAGTACCGTTAGAAATATCACACTTTATTTTCTGTTTCTTTCTTTGAACCTGATACAATCAAAGGTCAAAGTCGACAGATTTTGGTGAATTTTAAGTGGAACCAACCATTTTTAAATTGTTTAGCCACTTAGGACAAATTTAAGCAACTGAAAACCATGCACAGACCCTCTCTGCAGTAAATCCACCCTGAAAACTGCTTTTTGGGCCCATAACATTACCTCGCCCCATACAAAGGGAACTTAACTAACTGACCAGAATAAAACTAAAGTTTAAGCATGAAATACGAACTCTTGCAATGAAATCAATGGTCAGAACTCTGATGATAGGCCCTAGATTAGGATGCCAAGTGTCACCATAGCAGAAGTGGGAATTTCATAAAATCGTAGAATCTTTAGGCTGGAAAAGACCTCTAAGATCATTGAGTCCAACCATTAACCAAACACTGCCAAGTCCACCACTAAACCATGTCCCTAAGTGCCACATCTACATGTCTTTTAAATACCTCTGGAGATGGTGACTCAACCACATCCCTGAGCAGCCTGTTCCAATGCTTGACAGCCCTTTTGATGAAGAAATCTTTCCGTCCCTGGTGCAACTTGAGGCTGCTTCCTTTTGTCCTAATTTCAGCAGCTAGCCTCAGGATTTAGTAGGCTGGTTTTATCCTACCTCTCAGGTACTGTTGCTCTCTGTATTTAAGTATAGTACTTCTAGTGGGCAGAGAGCCTCTGCTTGTACATGTTCGTGTCTGAACATACATGGGAAATACGCGGTGCAGCAAATGCTGCTCCATGCACATCTCATTGTGTTCCGTGCAGCACCTAAGCCAAAAAGTTCCTGACCCCGGCTGGAGAGGGACAAGTTTGATGACCCAATTCAGGCATGCAGATGATGATGAGAATAAGCAGTCCTTTAGCGGTGCTGGCAGCAGGATAAATTGCACAGCAGACAGACGTGTCATTGTCAATGATCTCTGAGGTTGCTTTCTTCCAAGGTGCTCATCACAAGCTACTCATCAAGTCTCTTGGCAGCCAGTGTTCCTGCCCCTTCAGGTCTGCTGATACAGTTCACCACTTTCCTCAGACTTTTGGCAAAATGATCCAGATTAAGAAAATTCACCTTTTTAAAATCTTTCACCTGGCCTGGGGCAACTTCTTCACCCAGTTCAGCTGCAGGTAAAGAACTGTGTCTGACACTGCAGACATTATCACGACCTGTTGGCCTCAGGTATTGCTTTTTTGTAAAAGGGTGAAGACATCATCCATCCCATGTAACCTTCCCTTTCCTGCCTGAAAGACCTTCAGCAAAGGGCCTTGGCCAAAAAGCTGTGCTGAAATGCTGCACTCTCTTGCACTGACCCACCACAAGTTTCAACTTTGGACACCTGAATTTCATTCATGGCAGAATGTAGGAAATGAAGTGTGGTCCAATTCCTGTTGAAAAACACACTGTCCCTGGATCCTGCAATTGGGCATGCCACGGCTCAGCTTCAGCAACAATCTCAAAGACACCTGCTTTGTTCAGCTCGTTTATGAAAATAGTGAGGAGGAAGAGTGACAGTCTTGGCAAGAAAGAGCAAAGTGATGTATAATGGTACTGTAACTGAGAGGTAACTTGTACATGACACTTGAAGCAATGCACGAGTCACTACCTTATTTAGAATTGATGAGGCCATTGAATTTTTCTGTTCAGCCAATACATCTCTAAACATGCAAACTGGGTTTTCAGCAGGAACATTTCTGGGGTGTCTGATGTTTGTGATAAAATTACACCGTTGTTTTTAGTAAGCTGTTTGTTTTTGTATGCATTTTGTGAATATAAAGTTGTCATGAGAATAGAGTCAGGATTTGAAAATAAAGAACTTTAATTACAGCCATGCTTTTAGAGCTGCTGCTTATCATCATCATCAGGATCAACATTTTCCCCTGTTATCTCAACTAAAATACTAGGAAGGTCACAGTTAAACCAGTAGCTGTTATTTGCCTCTGCCAACAGGGTGTATTTGAAATTTCAGCAACCGTCTTTCCCTCTGTGGTTTAAAATGCAAAACTGTGACAGTTTCTTGAAGGAAGCGGTAGCTGTGCGGTGTCCATGAGGACACACCCTGTCAGCTCAGTGGGAGTGTGTATGGTACAGGGTCTGCAGGTGGGGCACAGGTGTCCCCATCCCTCCCCTGGACAGTTATCACAGAGACAGCAGATCTCCCTGGTCTCTCCTGTTGCCTGTGATGGTGCTGGCACCTGTCCCCAGGCTTTCTGACTGCTGGCAGTGGTGTCACCCACAGAAGGACACATGATGCCACTCAATCTATGTAACACAAAACTGGAGGGATGAATTAAGTCCAAACATAAACAACCTCATTTTATAGGAGCACGTGAGTGAAGTGGACACACGGTTACTGCCACAAGGACACTGGCTGTGTCCCTGTGTTTGTAAAAACCTATGTGACCACACTAGGATCAACAGAGGAGCACATGTCTGCCTAACTTCACAGGGCACTGCCCAGTGCTGGGCTAACCCAGGGATAAATTGATAAGTGGACTTTGGGCATTGCTTTCTTACTGGGGCCCCAAGCTGCCTTTGCCCTGGGACAAGGGACATCACCATTTGCCCCTGTATTGTTGTTAATCAAGGTGTGGTATTTCTACTTAATAAAATACCTGCCTCAGTTAATCAGCCTGCTCACAGTATGCTTTAGGTCAGTCACTGCCGGCACAGTAAGTTTGCCATTTAATATTCTGGGATATGGGAAAAAAAGTACCTTTAAAAAGAAGGTAATTAATGTTTAGGACGAGAACTATTTACACCCTTCCTATTGGCAGCAGATGAGTTTCATAAGCAAGGTGAAGTGAAATTTGAGTGGTTTCAGCAAAACATATATGTCTGAGAATTCACCTGTGCAAGGAAGAGTCTTTGGAGCAGAGATGCTGAACTGAGGGGCTCGTAAGCCTTGCTCCTTGTAGGCTGGCAGATGTTAGCATCCATCTAACATGGTGTTGAACAATCAAGCAGGATTTGCCTTTTTCTGAGAAGGCAAGGACTTGTTTCAGTCCTGGTAATGAGTCATTTAAAACCTAGTTGTCTCTAAAACAAAATCTTTCTTGTTAGAAATATTTTTGTCTCTCTTTTATGAATCTATGTTATCAAGATCAGGTGTACCTTCCTCCTCAGGGTCTAGAAACCAAGCACTTGTATTTCACAAGACACTGCATTTTAATGGAGATTAAATTTTTGCCTTTTCTAGCATTAATCTCATGTATTGGATGTTGGAAATCAGCTTGGCTTTATTAAGGCCCATAGTACTAGCCCATTGCCTTGTGTACCCGCAACACAAGGTAGCAAGTTTTCATAACCAGTTTACTGTTGACTTAAAAAATGCACAAGTAGGTTTAAACACTTTGGAAACTGGTATTTTTGAAAACTGTTTTCTTGAGAGGGATTGAATTTCAGTTTGAAAAGGGCTAGGTTGTGTTGGTACCCTATTTTGTAAGGCAGTAACAGCAGGACAGAAGAGCTCTCAGACCAGACAGCCTGTACATTTTGTCATCGAGGTAAATGATATCTGAACTTTGTAGAAGTATTGATTGTATAACGTGACAATGACTGAGTTGTTAAGTGTGTATTTAGTTACAAAAATTAGGACTATATGGGCTCTATAACATTCTTAGGTAGTACCTACTCATGAAACCCAGCTCTATGTAGTTGCACAGGAAAAAAACCCAAACCACATTTGATCATGAATCTTGATTCCCAACACATTACATAGGGATAAATGCATTTTAGGTTCACAAGGAATTTTTAATTATGCACTATCACAAATGGTGTATGGCAGCGTCTGCAGCAAAGATGGCCAGCAGCACTTAGAAGCAGCTTCATGTACAACCTCCAATATGAGAAATCATCCTGGTGGTGCAATGCAAAGTGCTGGAGAACATGCAATCTCCTGCATGGCCACTGAATTACCAACTGGTTTCTGGGGGTCAGGGGAGATTCTGTTTTCTGCCCTCTCACTGCAAAATCCCAGTGATCATCTGTAGCTTTCCAGACTACAGCCCCAGACACAGAGCCCTGCAGAAAACAGAGACATAGAGATTTATTTTGTAAGTTGACCTAAAACAAGTGTTTTGAATGGAATTGCTAATTTTTAAATTTAACCAAACTTGGGGTGGTAAGTACTTCACTTGCCAACAGGTGGCCCAGGTAAAGGTAACGATTGTGTCCCACCGAAGTGTTTATATAACAAGCTTTGCTTTTATTCCAAGAAAGGTGAAATTACACTTTTAGGAGCAAATTGTGAAGTGAAAAATGAAGCTGTTTTACTCTGCCTTAATTTTCTTAATTCTTTCAAATAATTCCCAGGAATAAAATTAAAATGTCTGACTGTTAAATGGTAACATTTGAATCTGAAAGAAATGTGTATGAACAGCATTTTAAAGCATGAAGCTATCCATGACAGACCTGGCTTCAAAGGAGTTATGTTTACTAAAGTATTGCCTGAGCATCAGCATCACTATTACTGCCCTCCACTTTCTTTATCTTCTCCTCTGCTCTCCATATTTTTAAATTAAAATGGCTCAGAAGCATCAGAATGCAACACATGGCCCAAAAACACATGCAGGATCAGGTCCTACCACAGACCAAAGCTCAGAGATCTGATTTCCCAATCCCAAATGCATTTAGGAGATGAACCAGGCACAGTGGTGTTTGCCCTGGCTGGTGCAGAGGCATCTCTGAGTATAGACCAGCACAATTCTGGGCAGCTCAGGAGTTTTACTGAAAAAAATCTGGGGTGCTGAGGTTACTAGGATTTAAATGGGTTTTGTGAACCATACAAATCAGACTTTGGTGCCTAAAATTTGTGCTGATATTTTTGTGGACTTGGGTTTGCTGTACTTAAGAAAGATCTACCTACATGGTAACCAAAGCAATGGCCAAATCATTCGAATGAAGGGTATATATCTGAGTCCTTGTGGGACAGAGAGAAACCTGTGTCTCACTGAATAAGACAACTACATAGAATAAATAAATCTCTCTGAAGCTTCATCCTTCTTTTTTTTTTTTTTAATGACCCTGTCAAACCCATAGATAGGGACCATTTCTTACGATGGTTTGCAGAGTGTCCTACAAGGGTCAGTGTATTTTGACAGTTCCATCAACAGACTGGTGATGAATGCAAATCATGACAAATAAATCAGTGAAGGAAAGACTGATGTAGTTGTAAAACACAATGAGGAGGAGCCAATTGTGTAACATTCAGTAGGTGGGATCTACTCAAAAGGCAATTGGGATAGGGCTGAACGCAAGGTTGTGGCATTAAGGAGTAATAAACACAAGTCATGCCTGCTACATGGGACATAACCACAGCAAGTGGTGCTTCTGTAAAGGATTTGAGGTTAGAATTGAAAAAAACCACCCAAATCCATGTGATTTTCTAGTGGGAAGGTGTGAAGAAACAGGCTTTGGCAGTACAGAGACATGGGGAGAAGAAGGAGGGATGGTCTTCATCCCTGTATATAGCGAAGGTGAAAAAGGCTGAAATTCTAGAGAACTGTCCAAAGACCAACAAAGAATTTTAGGTGAAAAAATGACTAATTGTGAGCTCAGCCTGCAATTTTTATTCAAAAGACAGAGTTGTGCCTTGATTAAATTACTTAAATATCACTACAAGGCATAAGGAGAAGTCTTGAAAGACTCTTTAGTCTATCAGAGAAAGGCTTAATGAGTAATCCTATCCGGAAGCAAAAGTCAGACAAATTCTCACGAGAAATACTGCACACTTGCTTGTATGATGGAGTGGTTAGCAAACAAGCCATACAGGGAAGTGGTGGGGTCTGCAGCTCTCTGATTTCCTTAAAGCCAAGGTCCTTGTAGAAGACACAATTTACTCAGATAAATGGTATAGGACCTAATGTGCAAATAACAATAAAATGTAATGGTCCATGTCATATACAATCACTTGTATTAAATTGTCTGCTGGACCTTTGCAGCTTTAAAAGTCAATGAACTAACTAGTTTCAGAGTCCCAAGGTGTCTTATTTAATTGTGCTCAGAAAGAAAGCCCACTGTCTTGCAGTTTTGGTTATTAGCGTGGTCATTTCCTGTATGTCTGCATTTCCTGCTCTCTGCCTATGCTCAAATGCAGAATGAGGCTTCTGAGATTTGCCTTCCTCTTGCTGGCTCGCAGTGCTGTGCTGTCCGCTTGGTCTAAAGCAAGCTGCCTCTCATAAAGGAGTGATTCTCTTCAGCTTTTGTCAAGTCCTGCTGTAATAATGGAAGAGACAAACATGTCAGACACTGTAACACAAACAGCAGGCAATGCAGAAGCTTATCAGATCACTCTTTGCACAAGAGAACAAGAATTGTCCCCCACCCGCAATGCTAAAGTGTATTTACTATTTCCTACTTGACAGTTACTGTGGAGGTCTAGAGGAGCAAGGGGTTGTTATCAAATGGAAGCAGTGTCTGGTGCTTCTCATGCATTTGCCACCTTTCACCATGGAATATGGCACCTGGTGCTTGTGCTGTTCAGGAGTAAAAGGATTAACTGATGAGTGACTGAGAGGGAGGAGAAGACTCTCTAGGTGGGTACCACTGGCTTCCTTCTCTCTCCCAATTCTGTGTGATCTCCTTCCTACCATTTCAAAGAGGAGACAAGGCTCTCAAAGGTCTTGAGATTTTGAGGTACTTGGTGGTATCCATTCATGTGACTTTGGTGTCCTGTGACAGCAGCTCTTGATGCCTGGGATGTGTGGGCAGGTGATCCTCAACCATTCCCTCAAAGAGGAGCTTTACCTATGTCCAGGATGCACTATCCTTGCAGTATCACTCTTCAGGCTGGTGTGGCTTGTTCCTCTGTTCTTCTGCAGCCTTAGTCCCAGTTTGAAAAACAAACTTGCAGAACTACAGGAAAATGAAAGAGAGAGGTGGAATTCTAGTGGGAGCTAGTAATTTCTAATGAGTGTCCTCCTTCTTCATTTGCCCAGGTTTTATCACGCTGTGAATGAGTTTGACACCATGACCGCTGAGGATTCCACTGCAAGGATGAGCAATGATTCCACTAATGTGGCCACCACAAAAGTCCCTGAAGGCGTTGCTGGTGCGCCCAACGAGGCAGCTCTGCTGGCCCTCATGGCCCGCACTGGATACAGCATGATCCAGGAGAACGGGCAACGCAAGTATGGAGGCCCTCCTCCCGGCTGGGAGGGCCTGCACCCTCCTCGTGGCTGTGAAGTCTTTGTGGGCAAAATCCCCCGCGATGTCTATGAAGATGAGCTCGTCCCTGTGTTCGAGTCTGTCGGCCGCATCTACGAAATGCGCTTGATGATGGACTTTGATGGGAAGAACCGCGGCTACGCCTTCGTGATGTACACACAGAAGCACGAGGCGAAGCGTGCCGTCAGGGAGCTGAACAACTATGAAATCCGCCCTGGCAGGCTGCTGGGCGTGTGCTGCAGTGTGGATAACTGCCGGCTCTTCATCGGAGGCATTCCCAAGATGAAGAAGAGAGAGGAGATCCTGGAAGAGATTGCCAAGGTGACAGAAGGTGTGCTGGACGTCATCGTGTATGCCAGCGCCGCAGACAAGATGAAGAACAGAGGCTTCGCCTTTGTGGAGTATGAGAGCCATCGAGCAGCAGCCATGGCCAGGAGAAAACTCATGCCGGGAAGGATCCAACTGTGGGGACATCAAATTGCTGTTGACTGGGCAGAACCAGAGATAGATGTGGATGAAGATGTCATGGAGACCGTTAAAATCCTATATGTGAGGAATTTAATGATTGAGACCACAGAGGACACCATTAAAAAGGTGTTTGGTCAGTTTAACCCTGGCTGTGTAGAGAGAGTGAAAAAAATACGTGATTATGCCTTTGTGCACTTTACAACCAGGGAAGATGCCATTCATGCCATGAACAACCTCAATGGTGTTGAACTAGAAGGCTCGTGCCTGGAGGTGACTTTGGCCAAGCCGGTAGACAAGGAGCAATACACTCGCTACCAGAAAGCAGCCAAAGGAGGGGCTGCAGCAACCTCCGAAGTAACTCAGCAACCCAACTATGTTTACTCTTGTGATCCATACACACTAGCATACTATGGATATCCATACAATGCCTTGATCGGCCCCAACAGAGATTACTTTGTGAAAGGTTAGTAAGCACAATTAGGGGATGTGATGGGCAGGTTTGATCTTAAGCTGCAGCAAAAGGTCTGCCTCAGCCAAAGGACAGCTAGTGCCATGCAATTTTTTCTTAATACTTTTATAGGTCGTTTTGTCATATTTCTGTTTGGTCTTACTTTAGTTTATGACTACAGTTTATGACCACACAAAGCGTATTTATCCACAAATAATTGCTGATGTACAGGCTAGTATGAGAGAGGTATCAAATATATGGTGAAGAATGAGCTAACAGACCAAGCATGGGATGGGGAAGAGAGGGATCTGGGTTTTATGAGTGTTGTACTAAGTCTGAGCAAGTCTAAGGATTCACCTTATGATGTCTCCTTTCAAAGAGCTGGATCCTATGACAGAGTGCTCTGGAAGTGTGGGCATGGTGACCTAGTTATCCAAAGGGAGGGAGGTTAGGGAGAGCCTTAGGGGCTCTCTAGGTGTCATTTACCCTCCACATTAAAATGACAGTAATGCTGTCCTTCATAAAGTCATTTGAGAACTACAGGCAGAAGGAATCACGTAAGTGAAAAATAATTCTTTTATTATGTATGCCTTAATTAGTTATCGGTTACAGTCATTAAAAATTAACCAAAAATCACTTACTCATAAAAAGATCCTAACAGCTATAACTGGTATTATAGTTATAATTATCCTGTACTTACAGGAATTACGGTTTCCTGAAATTTGATGTGTACTTCCATAGAAGAAGCAATTTAGCATGAATATATTCACAAAGAACCCACATAAACCAAGAAGTATTTTTAACCCTAGTTGTTCAAGAATTTCAGCTTCTTCTCAATTTCCAGATTTGTACTTGCAATGAACTATGACGGAGTTGAGTAACAGTCTAAATAGTCAATTAGACCATCATAGGGTACATTAATACTGCAGTGTTTAAAGTACTGTCATAACACATGTGGTGTCACTAAGATAAATAAACACAATATTTTTGGAGATGGGTTATATGTACCTTAGTAATAAAATAGCAGCAAAAACAATTAAACAACATTAGTGAAAATATATGCAGTGGTGGGACAAAATTGGTTAAAGGCCAGGTATGGCGTTGTGCCATCTTGGCAGGGTCCCATTGCAGCCAGTTGACAAGTTGGGTCTCCTCTGGAGGACAGCTGAAAGCAGAAGCTGTTCCTAATGCACAGAAATCACCCTGAGGATCCCCTCTCTCTCTACTGACTGCATTGAACCCGTAACACGTGCCGCGAGAGTTGCTTCAATATAAGTGAGCAGTTAATATATGCTCAAAAACATCAAAAGCCAAATAAACATAGGCTTATTGGATGCTTCTTAGGCACTTCTGTTTTCCTAAGCGGGGTCACTAAGACTCAGTCATGCTGACTTCAGCAGCCACATTTCTAAGCTCAAGCCTCCGGATCTCAGCCTAGGGTCTCTCATGCTCCCCACGGGGCTGTCAGCCTCCATTATTCACCATCTTCTGTGTTGTTATCATAAGCAGGCAGCATACGAGGGAGAGGGCGAGGTGCAGCTGGCAACAGAGCCCCGGGTCCCAGGGGTTCCTACCTGGGGGGATACTCCGCCGGCCGTGGAATCTACAGCAGGTACCATGAAGGCAAAGGAAAACAGCAAGAGAAAGGATATGAACTGGTTCCCAGCTTGGAGTTACCTGCAGTCAATCCAGTGACCATTAAGCCTGGTGCAGGTTAGTATGTGTAAGGAGGGGAGGAAAGCAGGGGTGGTGGGCAAGCCCCCACTCCAAGCTGTGTCTCAAGCATGTGAGGGCCCCTCCAGGGCCAGTCTGTGACTGTGACTGCAGCAGTGGAGGTGGCCCCAGGGTTGGGGGTCAGTGCTCCCTTGTGCTGGGTGCCTCCAGGCCCTGGCCAGGCTTTCTTCACAGAAGAGGCACAGTGGGACAGGGGACACAAATTTCTGGTTACTCTTCAGGCCAAAGAAAAAAGGACCAAAGCAATGCACACTCCTGTCCCCATTTGCACTTCCTTAGAAGGAAGCAGACTTTTCTCTCCTTCTAGTCATGAACACTAGAACATGGTGACTAAGAGCAATCTTTCTCTCTCTTAATGTCTTCAATGTTAATTTCACCCTGGGAGATTCCTATCCTAGATTTCCAGCCAGGCTTGAGCCCTCCCCTCTTTAGTTCGTATTTCTCCAGGGGTACGAGGCTGAGAAAAGGATCTGGGGCTTTCCCATCGCAGGGAAGTCCCTCGCTGAGGCAAGCTCCTCCATCTCCATCAGTGGCGTGGGGAAGGAGCAATGCAGGGAGCCCTCAGGGTCCATCTTGCAGCAGTGCAGTGCCTACAGGAGTGCTCTCATCTCTGCTGGGCTGTGATAAGCCAGTCCAAGGGCTGGGACAGGGATTGCCCCCTTCTGCCAATTCCTCAGCTGAGTACCCAGCCCTTGCCGTTCCCAGGTGAACAAGATGAAAGCTGAAGCTCCACAGTTCCTCAAGATCCTGTTTGGAAAGATTTTTTAATTTGAAAAAGTAGCCTGAGGAAGAACGTCCTTGAAGGTGATGGGGACAAGCCCTCTTGCAGAAGTCCTCATGTCTTGTCTCCATTTCTCTTTCCAAATAAACTGTAACTGCAGGATCTAAGCATTGTTTAATAATAGAGCTACAGTGGTTTCCCAAAACATGTTCCATTCATGTCAGTGAAAATTACAGCTTGCATCTAATGAAGGCTGTGAAGAGTTCGTAACAGCTGAATAAGATAGTGTCAGAAATCTAGAGACAAAGGAAGGCTATTAAGATTAGAGTTATTTCTAAAGGAAGATCAGACTTCCTAAGAAAACTACCCACTTGCCACTGGAAAATATTACCGCTATGCGTGTTTGCAAAGATACCTTAGGAATTCCAGGTATTACTAAAGGATGCTTGAAAAGTGAGCTTGGAAATGCATGCTTATTAGTGGTGTCTGTATTTCATTCGACTGCCAAACAAAACCTTGAAACTCAATTTTAAATGTTTCTATACTTGAAGCATGTTGAGATTCAGATTTTTTTATCCCCTACTATATGGTTCCAGCACAGCCTCTGAGCACAGAAGTACCAGGTCTGTTTTCCCCAGTCAGATCAGCTGATCTAATAAGAGGTACCACACGCAAGACTTACCTCTGTCATGAGGAGAGTATGACTTCGAAAGCACATTACCAGAACAGAGGAGTAGAAATGAACTGACTGCAAAGTTTCCTGCCTACTGTTTAGATCAACCTTAAAGCTCATTTCTTTGTAAATACTTGGAATACTCCTGAGAGGTCACCCCAATACCCCAGATGCCTGCTACTGTTTTTCTGCCAGAAGTTATTGCAGAATGGATCATGTGAGCTCTTTGCCTTGGTGAGAAATTATCCAGGATATTTAAATCAGAGATAAAAAACTGGTTTGACCTGACCAGGTGGACTTGGTGTAAAAAGAGAACTGGAAAACCTCATGATTTGGAGGAAAACATGTGGTAGTTTTGAGGAAACAGTGGTAGTCCACTGGTGGAGGACACATCTCTGCCTGGAAGATATCTGATCAGCTTCCTTGTTACAGTCTCCAGGATCAGAACAGGCGTGCTGCTTTCTGTCACCTCCTTCCACCAGGCATAATTGCACACTTTAACATTGCAGTTTCATCGCACGGAAAGAAACCTTCATTTCTGGCTTAGTGGCTGCATCTCCCATAAGCAGCAACATCACCTCTCAGTCCATCATCTATTATTTATTGATTACTTTGTATTCTTTGTGAATAACCTTACTGCTAAAAAGCTCACAAGCTGAATGCTGAAGTGTGCAACATGCGGCAATGATGGAAATCATAGCGTCATAGAATGGTTTCTGTTGGAAGGGACCTTAAAGATCATCTAATCCAATGCCCCTGTCATGGCCAGAGATGTCTTAAACTAGATCAGGTTGCTCAAAGGGACATCCGACCTGAACTTGAACACTTCCAATAATGAGGCACCCAAAACTTCTCTGGACAATCAGTCCAGTGTCTCATCACCCTAATTACAGAGTATTCCTTTCTTATGTCCAACCCTTTTTCAGTTTAAAACTGTTACCCCTTGTCCGATCACTACAGGCCTTACCAAAAAATCTTTCTTATAGGCCCCCTTTAAGTACTGAAAAGCTCCAGTAGAGGTCTATCCCAGAGGCATCTTTTCTCCAGGCTGAACAACCTCAACTCTCTCACTCTGACTTAACAGCAGAGGTGCTCCCTCTCTTTTAATATCCTGTGAACCTGCTCCAACAGGTTCACATCCTTC
>VWZT01004839.1:477882-514311 GCA_013397055.1 Pachycephala philippinensis | reverse complement strand
AAAAAAAAAAAAGAGGAAGAATAAAGTTTCATAGATTTTCCTGTTGCTGTAGATTTTACACATCAGCTATCCTAAGCTATGGACTGATCCCAAGAGTTGCTGGTGTGGGATGTCTCTTTTTACCTCAACTTGGCCCGTTTTTTTTTTTTTGGTTTTTTTTTTCTTCCATCGTCCTCTTCCCCCCTAAAAAGTGCTATAAGCTCTGTAAGTATCCAAATACAGATATATTACTGAATTACTGGTTACTTTTGACAGATAAGAATGTAGCATCTTTGGTTTCTTCTTGATTTTTCGGGTTTATTTCTGCACGTTTGGGGTTGATTGGTTGGGGGGTTTGGGCTTGGGGTTTTTGTTTGTTTTTTTTTACTGATATATTTTACCCAGTGCTTTTTTGTGTCAGTATGATTTTATACCTTGTGCCCAGAAAGTACATTACTTGGACCTTAGTAGTGGCAGTTCTTGACATGAAAAGCCTTTCTGTTTCTTCTGAAATTTGCTCTTCTCCTTTTATTTAGAGACAAAGAAATGTATTTAGGGTTTGTAAATTGTCCAGCTGAACAATGTAGCTAAATATTTGAAGCATGATATTGGCAGGGGGTGGCTGAGAGCAACATAAAGCAGTGACTAAGCTTTCCTCGGGTTTGGATGGTTGGTTGCTTACTTGAACGGGGTTTTTTTGGTGGGTTTTTTTCTACCTCAAATGAGAATTATCACCACTAGTTGCTTGTTGTTTCTTACTCTTGAAACCAACCATAAACTTTACAAGGGCCAGAAGTGTGTGATGAGTGCTTGTGAGGCCAGCAACTTTTTTTATTACAATAATTTATATTAACTTCATGCAGAAAGAACCACACATGCTAAAATACAATACTACTATGAGCAAATTCCTTCTGTAGTTTCAAACAATAACTTGGAGTTAACTAAGTAGCTTCACATCAAAATTCATTTAAATACTCACCTGTTCATGCTTCATGCCAAGAATACATCCATACCTTTTCTGCACCCAGCATTGGTAACCTACCAGAACTTTCTACTATGAAGTTTCTAACAGAGTGCTTAGCTGCTTTGTATTCTGCCCTTATCAGATATTAAATAGTGAATTGTATGCTTCTATTTTTGACTTTATTTCCCATTTCAGTGTGCCCTTTACCACAGAACGTGCATGTCTTCCCACTCCACTATTTTTGAAAATATTTTCTGTTACTCCTGCTTGCTTCTCACCGATGGTGAAGAGTAACATAGAACTAGGCATCTGTGTTACCCAAACCACCATCATCACAGACAAATTAACATTTTTAAAAAAGCACATGAATAGGTTAGCCTCTGACAAACATTTTCTATCTGTTCTCTTCCTGTGCAGCTGTAAGAGTAAAGCAAAATCAAGACACTTATGAAGACAACATTAATTTTTGAGTAAAAACAAATAATTAGCTGCAAATCTACTATTAGGCTTTTGAAAGTAGATCTATATGTCATTTATATTTTGAGCAGTAAATGAGCCTTGTTGGAGTTCATTCAATGAACCTAAAAACCTCTTTATATGCTGTTACCCAAGTAAATATGAATTGCACCAGCTATGGCATTCTTTCGGTTTCACTGTTATATCTTTGAGTACAAAACATTCCCTTACAAAGAGAAACTAAGAATAAGACCTATGTTATTCCTACTGAATAGAGGAATTCTACTGGTTCATGTTGGGGATTTTGTTTGGGTTTGTTTTGTTTTAAAGCAATTTTATTTGTGCTCCTGTATTTTGTAAAAGACTTTCAATTAAATTTCCTGGATCAGTTTGACAGTATAACTTTCTATGCTGAATATATTCCCTAATTATCCAGAGGATATTGAGAAAATTATTAAACTGCTGTACTTAATTGTTTGCTATTGGGCTTTTCTTCACAGAGACTCTTGGATATTTGCCATGTCTATTTTCACATCTATTTGATGTCTCCAAAGTTTTCCGAGTATTCTAAGGATTATGTAGAAGTTTTTTTTTAAGGGGAGCTTTCAAAAAATTAATACACAGGGTATATTTTAGAGGAGAGCTACTCCATAATGAAAATATGAACTATGTTGCTTTGTATACTGATAATTATTTGCTTAGATTATTACTTCTACAAAAATTTTGAAAATGTTTGCTGTTACTTCACTTTGTAGTAAGGTATTTCAATATGCTATGTCAATTTTTGTTGAGCAGAAGATTCTCAAAATAAGGTGTATCGTTCATTTGTTTCAACTGTTTCATATTAGTGTTCTGAGTCTAAGAAGACATACTTGAAGTCTTCAGTGACAAATTTTATTTAATTCAGTAAATAATAAAATTTATTAAGACACAATTTAATAGTGTTTTCAGCTGCTGTTTGCCTTTCCTTTTCTCTAAAAGAAAATTTAAATCTCTGTTTAACCAAGTTTGAGGCCATTTCCAGTTAGGGGTTTGGATTTGATTTTTTCATTTACTTTAGTAGCCTGTTAGAAATGCAACTTTTTAAAATACAGATGAGAGGTTATTTGCATGATTTTTCAAAATGGTGCTGGCTATCAGTAACTTCGGTATAGACTTGGAATTTCCCTGAGTTAATACAATAGACTGTTAAAGATTTACATCTATGTAATAACTTAAGGGATTCTGTCATATTGTTATCAGACATATAGTCTGATAAACTTGCTAATATGCAATTTAGATAAAAGTAGAGGCGGCCATAAGAAATATCAGTGAGATCTACTCTGAGAAGAGGTGAGCAGAACACTGTAGGTAAAATTTTATGATGTTACATTCAAAATATTGAAGAAACTATATAAGTCATTCATGCTCCTTACAGGCTCCAAACCAATATAAGTGGGGAAAAACACCCTCTATTTGATAGCCATTAGTAAATCTTTTTAAAAGACCATTCTATTTGTTACATATTCAACGTTGAGAATATGGTAATTTTTTTTCTAGAACTCTAATATGAAGCCAGTGAAACAAAACAATAACACATCTTCTGTTGTAATACTGCATTAAGTCTTTCACCTTATCTCAAAAAACTTAGAGTTCAGGGGGAAATTAGGATCAAGGAAAAATACGCTAGGAATAAGATTAAAGACCAAGGAAAAGGAATAAAATACATGGAGAAAGTAATATTTAATCAGAGCATACAAAATTTCTCTGTTTCAGCGAAAATAAAGCAAGATCTTCTATAAACTCTAGGGCATAGTTCAAGAATTGAAACACTTGAAAGATTTCAAATTAAAATCTATGTTTTTCCTCGTAACAAAATATAGCCATTCTGGCTTTACTTTCACCTCAGAACTCTCAACTGGCAAGGATTTTAGCAGTCTTCAGAAGAACTGATACTTTTATAGGTAGGAACAGCCAATGAGAGTACAGATACATAATTATAAAGATGGTTAGTCTGATCCAACACAGCCTCACTCTGTTGCCAGCCTAAAGACAATCCTTAGTTTTTCCCAAGTGTTTCCTTCTCATGTCGTTTTAGTTTAGACCTACCAAGTATTTTTATTTCTATGCAGTTGAAATATCTGCTTCCCCCAAAATAGCAATGATGTAGAGTGAGTAGTACCAATATTTGCACTTACAGTAAAGATTCAGGGCTGTTAGCATTGAGCCATTTGGCTGACAGTGCCTACTTTGTGTAGCATATGTGATTTGTCAGTCATCCATGAAATACACATCACTGAGATTCCGATCTCCATTTATTGTTCAGTCTTCTGTGAAAATACTGGTCTGCTGATCCAGATTTCTCAATATTTTGTATTCCTGTATAGCATCTACTTGGTGCCTTGAAAGAATTATTTTATATTTTCAGTTTGCCCAGCTGTGGTGAGCCACATAGGCATGGTGTACTAATTGAGGTACAAATTGCGTAAGATAACTGCTGATTTAAAATAATAGAACCAAGCTCTTGATTTTCCAGGTTGTAGAGTACCAGAGACAAGAGGGGTGATCAAACTGCAAACAATCCCTGCATATACGTGATGCTGGTTACATGTTTTTGTTTGCTTCCTCGTTTTTAACCTAATACTAGTGTAAGATGAAGACTGGCACATGTGACTCCCTTTCCCCAGGTGAGGCCCTACCACAAGATTAAAAGATTGTGATCATTCTAGATAGACTAATGTGTAGTTTTCTCATGCAGAGTGGAGGAGCTTTTTTAACAGAGATTAGGAAGAACCCTCTCTTGAGGATATTTTCCCAGTTGGCTAGCTCAGTCTATTCTGAGGTACAAAATACTGATTTCTCTTCCCTGGAAGAATTTGAACTGAAGTGGGATCCTGCTGCACACCAGAGTAAATTAAAACTGCACAACCCCCTCTTTGGTTAAGACCTAGTTTCGTAAGCATGCTCAGAAAATGATCCATGAATAGGGTGTACAAGCAAGACAAGCAGAAGATTTGTGGATCATGAGCTAGCTGGAACAGGCAGTGTTGGGCAGACTAAGAAGTTTTTTAGATACTCAGAAACATTTACTGTTGGAGAATTAAGTATCTATATTTTGAATGGTAAAATAATGGATAGATTTTTTTATAGTTAGTGTCGTATACATTTTCACCTCATCACTGGTGGGTGTTCTTGCAATAAGCTCTGGAGCACTAGCACAGTGCTAGTTTCTGCACGTGTGAATTTTTTTAAAAAATCCAACTTCCAAGATTGAATAAAAAAGGAATTGAACCTGATCTTTCAGCATCAAGTTTGACTACCACTAATTGCTTCTTGGCAGGCCCTTATAAATAAAGCACCAAATAATACTAAAAGTCAATCAACTGATGTAAAGAAACATCTTATGAAGACTAGATTGAGCAGCTGAAGAAATACACAGGTATTTATTTTTAACATAGTTATAATAAAGCCGTGTCTATTTAGTTCATGTATCAAATTTTTTTTGTATATATGTTTGAAAGTGCTTTTCTCAGACTCTGCATAGCAGCTACTGACAGTTTTAACAATATGCCAATCTTGGAGCATCCCAGATTCCACCACATTAAGTGTACCTCTAAATTGTGTTGTTCCATATACTCCCAACCCTCATTTTTAATTTCAAATTTTTCAGCAGCCAGCATCCTTATATTTTTCTCCTCCCCCAGGAGAGTGGTATATATGCCTTTCAGTTCATTCACTGATGGATAATTTTAACAGCATAGGACTCTGTAAGAGGACAGGTCAAGGCATATTTGCAGACAACAAAATTTCAAATTCCAGTACACAGAAGGTAAGGCATTCTTGCTGCTGTATTCCTCAGTTTTGAATTTTACCCATAGTGGTAATCTGAAGGGCACTACTTCTCACCCAATTTCTGGCCAGTTGCTCATGCCAGTGGCCATATCCGTATTACTGGGCTCCTTCAACCACCAAAACAGGACAGCTGCATCTGCATTGTCAGCTGGGCCTGAGCTACCCCTGAGCCATGCAAAGGGTTGCCTGGGAGATTGCTGCTTGTCCTCGACCTAGTGCAGGGACTCTGCTGTCAAAAATTTAACAGTATAAGCTGTGGGCTTCAAGTCTGCAGCTCTGTGCCCTGGCACCTTTTGGTTTGCTAGCACAGACACAGCCTTTGCGACAAAACTGAAACTGCCATTGTGCTTTAATTCTGAAACTGAGATGTCTTTTTAGTAAGGTATAGTATGTAAAACACAGAATACATTTCACAACCATGTCCTTTGCTAGGAAGTTCTAGAGGCAGAGATAAATCCTAGCTAGTTTGTAACAAACCCCAAGACAGCTCAGTTCATTTTTGCTCAGCCTCCAAATTATCTGAGTCTTTACTCTGTCCACTAAATAATGAGAAAATGCTGAAATGCTTAAAATGATCATAAAAGCTTCTCAGGGCCACACTAAAGATCCTTGAAGGAAGAGTTGATGTGGAAAATAAACCCAAAAATACAAAGTCTCAAGCTGATGAGAAGTTGAAAGAAAACAACGTAACATTACATGGAGGTAAACAAATTAACACCTGTCAGAGATTCATAGCATGTCTCAATTGTTGCTACAGTGTTCTCACCTGATAACTACCTACAGTCTGTGGTAGTCACGTGCTGGTTGCAGTTGCTCCCAACAAATCTATTTAAAGGTGCTTGAGGGATGTCACAAACGAGAACCTACATCTTAGAATCATAGAATACCTTGAGTTGGAAGGGACCCACAAGGATCATCAAAATCCAACTCCTGGCCCTGCGTAGGTCAGCCTCAAATATCACATAATGTGCCCGAGAGTATTGTCCAAACATTTCTTGAACTCTGTCAGGCTTGATGCTGTGACCACATCCGTGGGGAGCCCATTCCAGTGCTCAATCACCCTCTGGGTGAAAAACTTTTCCTATTATCCAACCTAAACCTCCCCTGACACAACTTCAGGCTATTCCCTTGGTCCTGTCACTTGCCACCAGAGAGAAGAGATCAGTGCCTGTCCCTCCTCTTCCCCTCATGAGGAAGTTGTAACTGCAGTGAGGTCTCCCCTCAGTCTCCTCTTCCCCAGGCTGAACAGACCAAGTGCCCTCAGCTGCTCCTCACACGGCTTCCCCTCAAGGCCCTTCACCATCTTTGCGGCCCTCCTTTGGATACTCTCCAATAGTTGAATGTCTTTCTTACATTGTGACACCCAAAACTGCCCCCAGCACTCGAGGTGAGGCCGCCCCAGTGCAGAGCAGAGTGGGACAATCCCTCCCTTGCCCGGCTGGCGATGCTGTGCCTGATGCCCTCAGGACAGGGTTGGCTCCTGGCTGCCAGGGCACTGCTGACTCATGTTCAACTTGCCATCGACCAGGACCCCCAGGTCCCTTTCCCTGGAGCTGCTTTCCAGCGTCTCATTTCCCACTCTGTCTGTATACCCAGGGTTGCCCCATCCCAGGTGCAGATCCAGCACTTGTCTTTGTTAAACTTAATACAGTCAGGTGATTGCCCGGCCCTCTACTTTGTCAAAGACTTGGTCAGACCTTACTGGGAACAGGAAGACTAGTGCACGGGAAGCACTGAAAAGAATTTTCTAACAGCGCTTGGGCATAAAACTTCTTGCCATTGGCTTGTTATCTGGTCAAAATATGACTATGGCGGGGAAGGTGGAACACCCTGTTTTGAAAAAGGTGATATATAACTGAGTCTTTTATTCGTGGTCCAACAATAATATAATCTGCGAAACATGCCAGATGCACTGTTAAGAGATATATGATACCAAATGCTTTGTCTAATTGCTTCATGAATAAAGGGACAGACGGTATTTTCCATGCTTGATATAAAGCAAGGCTATTGTTATTACTGATGAACTGAATTGGTCACTGAATTTTGTAATAACATAATATTTGTGCTGCTGGCTTCTTTCTGTATACTACCTAATGTGTTGTAGGATCTATTAACATAAAACACCACCCCACCATGAGAGGATGAATCCAATGCTAATGCTGAAGCATCCATCAGATGAGGAGCATTATTACTGTTTTCACTTAGAGGAGACAGCATTTAAAAAATAAGTTAGGATGCCCCTGTGATCATTCAAGTGTGAATGGGACAGTGGCTCGACAGAGCCAAAGACAAGTGGTCTAACAATCTGTTGCTTAAAACCTGTGTGGCAGTGATACGTCTTGCAATTTCATCACTGAGCGTGACATCTACTTGGAAATACAATTTTATTTTTTGCTGGCTTTTTGGGATGCCTTCGCAATTATATTCAAATGCTACCGTAATTGGCACTTGCAACTCAATATTTAAAACCAATTCCATACACTTCCCATAGTCCCAACAGCATATGTACTAGCAGAGCACTAGCCATATCTTGTAATAAATTCCTGTTAACACTATCCACGTCCACTATCTTTGAATAACTATTGCCAACTTTCTGATTCATCATAGTCATGTAAGACAACCAGCTGCCAAAAATGTCACAACCAAATCTATCCTTATGCAACTATTTGGAAGTGTGCCCTTTCTGTGCTACTCTGCATCAGAATAATCTGCACCAGTCACTTTGTTCCCTTCGATGAACTACCACTGCACACATCTTGTGAATCCAAGGCCCCCACCTCCCCTCTGGCTGCTGAGGCCAAGCAACCCTCATCTTGTGCATGGCCACTATAAAGAAGTCTCAAAACAGTAGTAGAGGTGCTATGCTCACCTGGCCTTCCCCTGGCTCTCTCTCTTCCACCTCACCTCAAAGTCTGGTATCTATTGTCACTGAGGTAGATAGCAGACTCCCCAGTAGCCTCCTGATGCTCAGATTTACCTTATATATAAACCCTCACTTCTCTAGTTCCCTTGGGGGTAAAGAAGGCAAAGCTTCCTGAAAGACTCCAGAAGTTCATCAACACAACCAGTAGTTATCCTGCAGGTGGAGATTTGGCACTGATACACAAATGACACTTAAGTGCAAAAATGCCTTCAAGGAAGTAGGGAAAAAAACCCCCTACAATTACAAGCTTTACCAGGAACGTATCCCAGAGGGAACAAAACAAAAACACTGTGCCCTCAGTAACTGGATTGTTGATAAAGGACCCGAGGGGAAAAAGTAAATCTGGTGACATTCAAGGCTTGCTTACACACGCAAAGAATTTTGCTGTTTCTCTCTTGCTCCTATTCCTAGAAAAATGCTTCTCCTATGTTGTGCAAGATCTCTTCCTCCACACCCACCCACCCAGATTACAAGATCAGACTACTTCCCCCATCCTGCCATTCCCAGCTCTGCCCCCTGCCCATCCAGATTTTCTTCCACAAAGCATCACCGCTGTGCAATCACTGCAGAGTATTCACACATTGCTCCTGCACTCAGCCACCAGGGAACTTTCTTCAAACCTCATTCTGGGATGACCCCCAGCTGCTGCAGTAGCAGCACTCCGCCCTCTTGGGAATAACGTGCAGCCATCTATAAGATGACTGTGAACAGAATCACAAAAATTCTCCAGTACTGCTGCTCCTTTCTTACTCAGTTATTCCAGATGCACCTGACATACATACATCACATGCTTCCTCTCCAATAGCCACGAACCCCTTTGTGTTAAGAGCTCACATCTTTCAACTTCTTACAGAATATGCCTGACAGATACATATATATATATATATATATATATATGACATCAGAAACTAGGAGGTTTTGGTTTGGTTTTTAGAAATTAAATTTATTATTATTATTCTAAAGAAAGCTTAGAATGGCCTTCCAGCTTCATCTCACAATGGGGCAAAAATTCTTATTCTACAACCTTTATTTTGCAAGGAACTACAGTAACATTTTATAGCCATTTTAGAAATAGACTGAGGACTTCGACAAGATCACTCTTTCTAGTCACTTCATTGTCATCTTAAATGATACTGCTCTCCATTAAATTGTTCATTATTGGAAGATTCATATCAAGCAGCTTAGTACCTGAAATTGTCCAGTATAAATTTAGTTTTTATGGGCTCCAAGCCTGAAATTTATTTCTGAATGAGAATGGAAACAGTGATAAAACAATTCCTACAAGTTATACTACTGTAACATAAATGCTGTACTAAAATTAAGCACAATGGCCTCACACAGTCAAGTTTATTTTTTGAGCATGAATTTGAATTACTAGCTTTATCCTTATCTTAGCAGGTATGCAAATATGATTTTCCATTCATATTATGATTAGTATCAATAGACAAATTTAAAATCTAGTGTTAGTTGAGTCATTTTTCACCATAACTCATTTAGAGCTACTTTGAAGGTGCTTGTGAGGGTATTTTGCTGTATTAGTCAAACAGCTGTTAGTCCCTGTCATCACAAAGGGCATAATGTATCAAAACAGTTTATTTCTTATACTGTCCATTTTCTATGGGAAAACTGTAAACGATTTCATTTTGATCTATTATAAATGCAGAACTGGACATTCTAGAAGGCAGTTGCTGGCAATTTAGCAAGCCAATTTGGCTACAGCTAGGCAAGTAACAGCTTTATGGCAAGTTCAGTTTTTAAATAAAGCAAAAAGTATGTATATTAGAGAGAACGGGAGTAGAAAATTCTTGTTTTAACAAAACTAATGGCACTGAACATTCTAGTGCCTCTCCTGACCATTATGTATGCAGCAATTAAACTAACAGTCAAAGTATTCTTCACATTTTCTTACAAATAAAAGAAAGACAACAAACCTTAAGCCAGGAGGGTGACAGAGTTCTTGCTATACTGCAGTTGTTTATAGACAGTCTCCTGTATTTTTAGTGCTTTATTTCAGATATAGAAGTTTACTGTCTTATTTAATATAAATGGACATTGTGGGCTAAATTGTTACTTTGACTCTGATACCAGCCAGCGACCCAGCACTATGCCAGGTACAATGATGCAAGTGAAGGTACAGGTCCAGTAAGGCAGCCAGGTCAAAAGCAATTTATTTAGAAGAGACAGACTCCCATTTCAGATTATTTTGCCCTTTCTCATTTGATGATACCTTACCTTTATAGAATACAGAAAAGACACTTGTTTCTCAGTTCATAATCTCTCTAGGGTTATATAAGTTTTGTATAATTTCTTGAGAAATTTAATCAACATTTTGGCTGTTGAGGCTTGGTATTGTGAAACATACCTTCAGTTGAAAGACCGTTTTGACTTTAAGCCATGTACTCTCTTGCACTTCTAAGTGATCTTATTTTTCCCTTCTGGAACTACATTTAAAAAAATCATATAACTGAGTTTAAAAAAACAACCAAAACCAAAAAACAACAAAAAAGCTTTTCCTAATTTCACTAGAAATTTAACTTGCATGTTATTTATTCTATTAAGGGATCTTTATTTTCTTGCTAGTCCTTTTCTCTTTCCCCATTTTTTTCTTTTTGCATTTATGAACAGACCAAAAAACTCTCAAACTTTTAAGGGTTGAGCAAGATGCACCAAAACAACCTAANGGAGTAGAAAATTCTTGTTTTAACAAAACTAATGGCACTGAACATTCTAGTGCCTCTCCTGACCATTATGTATGCAGCAATTAAACTAACAGTCAAAGTATTCTTCACATTTTCTTACAAATAAAAGAAAGACAACAAACCTTAAGCCAGGAGGGTGACAGAGTTCTTGCTATACTGCAGTTGTTTATAGACAGTCTCCTGTATTTTTAGTGCTTTATTTCAGATATAGAAGTTTACTGTCTTATTTAATATAAATGGACATTGTGGGCTAAATTGTTACTTTGACTCTGATACCAGCCAGCGACCCAGCACTATGCCAGGTACAATGATGCAAGTGAAGGTACAGGTCCAGTAAGGCAGCCAGGTCAAAAGCAATTTATTTAGAAGAGACAGACTCCCATTTCAGATTATTTTGCCCTTTCTCATTTGATGATACCTTACCTTTATAGAATACAGAAAAGACACTTGTTTCTCAGTTCATAATCTCTCTAGGGTTATATAAGTTTTGTATAATTTCTTGAGAAATTTAATCAACATTTTGGCTGTTGAGGCTTGGTATTGTGAAACATACCTTCAGTTGAAAGACCGTTTTGACTTTAAGCCATGTACTCTCTTGCACTTCTAAGTGATCTTATTTTTCCCTTCTAGAACTACATTTAAAAAAATCATATAACTGAGTTTAAAAAAAACAACCAAAACCCACAAAAAAGCTTTTCCTAATTTCACTAGAAATTTAACTTGCATGTTATTTATTCGAATAAGGGATCTTTATTTTCTTGCTAGTCCTTTTCTCTTTCCCCATTTTTTTCTTTTTGCATTTATGAACAGACCAAAAAACTCTCAAACTTTTAAGGGTTGAGCAAGATGCACCAAAACAACCTAATTTTCACTGCTGTTTAGCACAAGGGTTAATTTCCCATTAGCATTCCTGTTAATTGGTTGCATCTTATCTGCAGCTCTCCGTTCAGAAAAAGCTGCCTTTGCCATTTGAACAGACAAAATACCAAGCGTAACCTTGTGCTGACATATGCAATTAGCCCAAGGTCAGTCAAGGATACGGAAATAGTGGAAAGTGACAACCAAGGGGAATTATAAAAAGCTAAGGGAAGGGGGAATCTTTAACTACTCATGAGTAATTTGGTTTGGGTTTTTTTTGATCATTCATTATGTCTTGTTTCTGATGCACTTGCCTTCTTTAAACTTAAAACACTCTCTATCCTTCTGTCGTGGTTTAGGAATAGTACTCCCCAATTCCGTGCCCCCACTGAGACTCTCCAAAGCCAGATACCACTTGCTGCTCACTCTCCTCACTTCCCCTCCTCCTTTCCACTGCAGGGATGGAGTTGAAAACTGGAGGCACAAAAGGTGAAAATCACAGGTTGAGATAAGAACAATTTACCGGAAACAGCAATGAGATAAGAAAACAAACAGTAATGGCAACAATACTAACGACAAAAGTGTACCCAGAGTGGGTGATTTAGACACAAAATGCTCACCAAGCCCAAGACAAGGGAACAATGAATCCTAAGCCCACCACTGGAAGGGGACATGCTTTTCCTTGGAAGAGACAGAGTCCCTTTTCTCCAACCCTGGGACCCTGGTGATGAGGTAAGATGGTACTGAGTAACATTTGGGTCTTAGAGCACCCACACAACTCCAGGCTCTGCCCCCTCACAGCTACTGCAAAACATTAACCCTGTCCTTGGCTGAAACCTGGACACCTTCCCATTTTTTTTAATGTACCTTGAGTTACCCATCTGTTACATCCCACAAAGAACAAATACTGCTTTCAGGGATCCCTCCAAACCTTGTGTTCAAGTGTGAAGCAGTCAGTCATTAAATACTGATGATACAAGTTTCCTTATGGCAGACATGTGACACCTGGCACTTCCAACTGCCACTTCAAAACTAAAATACTTACATACTTCCTGAAGGTGCTCTGCAGATCACCACCTGCCCACGAAGACTCTTGCTACATATGTCTGAATGTGTGGCCAATCTAATTTTAAAAACATGTTCTAGAACTTGATACAGTGCTTTGAAGATTTTTCTGAGAACTTGACACGTAGAGAAAAAATAAAGGTAAGCATGACATTTACAAAGCACTTTTGAAAAATCAGAAATGTTAAGTGAATCAGCAGGGTAGTGTGTTTCACTGCACTTTAGCCAAGTGGATCTTTTGTTAAATGCTTCCAGTGGAATTCTGGCAATGAGCTGAATCTCCTAATCCGGTTGAGACAACAGAAGAATTTTGTGCCAAAATTACTAGGTCAAGATATTGTGCAATTAGTTTAAGGACCCAACTTTTGCCCACCTTTTAGCCATTTATTAAAAGAACTCTCCTTAAATAAGCCTGTCCAGAGAAGTGTGTCTTCTGATGCTCACACCTAAGTTAAAATCTATGTTTAAAGGGTCATTTCAAGAGCTTCAAGTGTCTAGATAGGATTAGGCAACTAATCTCTTGGTGATCCACACATAATGATCAGAGAATATATACACACACAGAAGAGCAAGAAATAAATTCAAAAAATGCTTAGAAATAGCACTTTGATGATTCTGTGAAAAAGTTCAGATGGTTCAACTTCCCACAACCATAGTTTTTAATAGACTTTCAACAGTATCCGTCAGAAAGCAAATCAGAAGTACTGTGCAGGATTACCAAACACATGTCACTGGGTAACACTAAGGACTTCCCTTCTCATTGTCTACAGTTTTTATTATAGCCCTCTGCCTTCCATCACCAAAAGCAGAGAATTACTTTAAATTTTCTTACAAAACTAAGTTCATGCTGCAGAGAACAGCCTCCTCTTCTGTGGGTGTAGCAAGCCTATCAAAAAAGTGTAAGTGACATTTATATCAATGCAGGTCTTAACTCCTATTCTAGCTAGCAGAGAGAGTTTTGGCAATCAAGCTTCAATTTTAAGTGCAGACATGCTTGGCTTCTTTTTGGTTGTAATTAAAAAAGGCAACTAGAGATTTCTCCCAAAGAATAAACAGAACGCTAGGTCAGGCAACAGTCATTTATTTATTGACTTAAGCAAAAGGTATCCTCAGACATAATGGCTACCACTTGAGCAATACAAATCAATGCTACTGAAGAACAGGGAACATCTTTTCTTTCACCCCTCCCATCCCAGAAGTAACAATAGAAACACCAGGACCCCTGGAGAAAAGAGAAGGAGAAAAATCATAAAAGGTATTTAGAATGAGCTGTAGAGTTGAAACACGGACACTAAGAAATCATTAGCTAATCTACCACATCACCACAATCACCTCAAAAACAACTTTCATTGTTCCATTTCTACCAGGTACCAAATATATAGCACTGTTTAACAGCGATTTCAATGTATTAACAACTGTCCTCAGCTGCAGCAGAACAGTAATTACTATTTATATTAAATTTGAGGCTACAGATAGAAAGAAAGGTTTCCATAGACTACAATGCACATTAATGAAAAGAGAGGGGGGGAGAAACAAAGCTACTATTAAATTACTGTATGTCTCTATCAATCAAGCAATTTGTTCTATACTGATAGCTCATTGAAGACACAATATCCCAACAAGAGTATGGCAACTGTACTCACCCTGTGACAGTGTATCTGACGAATGTATCTATGAAGAATTTATCTGTGAGTCCCTTAAGCTGTAAATCACTGAAAATCCCAGTTTGCTACTCCTGTGTGGGTGGTTTTTAATCAGACATCAGCAAAAAAAAAAGCAAACATCACATGCAAAACAACTGTTACTAAATCATTTAGTCTTCCTTGTAACAGTCAAAGATATGAGTAAGGCATTCCTCAGATTTAGAGAAAACATTAGGAGTCTTTAGTTTTGCAGGCAAGGAGACCTTTTATTTTAATCCATTAAAGGAACCCAAAATAGTCAGCAGGTGGCCACATCTATCCATGTTCCATTAAAATCACATAAAACCTAAGTACAAAAGCACCACTGATTATTGCTCTAGAAAAACTGCATGAAAAATTCAAATACACACAGTAGAAACATCACCATATGCACAAGACATAATTTCTTGAAGCAAGTGTATGGAATGCTGATCCAATTTTACACATACCTTGCAATATTAAGTTGATATTTATATTACTTGGCAACAATGGGAATTTCTAAAAGCACTGTTATGAGAAGGGAAATGTTCATATACAGTTTAATATGTCAACTATCATAGTCCTAAAAAAATTAGCATTTACAAAATACTTGATAAAAATATCTTTTAAAAGTTGTCCAAGAGGTACATAAAATCAACCCAAAATTTTCATGGTATTTCATTCATTCTTGTCACCTACAGATTCAGTTTTCTGAGCCTGTGGAGAAGAAAGAAAGAAATTAAATTACTACAGTGAATTGCTACTATGTACCTAAACACCCAAGCTATCCTTACTCCTTTGATTTCTTACTTGCAACAGCTCATTTCCAAACCTGTGTCCATACGACATTTACACAACCGGAACAGGTACAGTCACACACTTTTCTCAACTCATTGGTCCCAGCTTTTCAAAAGCAATACAAGCCTTACCTGTCAGCTTCCATCCTTCACACTGAAAAGCACCACACTACCACCTGTTTCTATTCACTGCACACATGCTGAATGCTCTACCGCACCCTTAACTTTCACTGTTTCAATCTGCCCTTTTACTGACAGTGTGCTGGGTGGGGCACCTCTGGATGTTGAAACACTAACAGTTGAGCGAGATGCGAATCTGCAATAACATTATGGGCAATAAAAAGAAACATTATGAACATGCTAACAATGTCTGAAAGGCTGAATAATTAAAAAACACTGATTCAATCAGCAGGAGGTATGTGTGGAAAGTACCTCTTCAGCTTTATTTTCACCATTTTCAGATGGTGTAGTACCTTCCTTTGCAGCTTCTTGCTTTTCATCCTTCTTCCCTTTAGCACCTTTGCTGGCCTTTGTTCCAGGTTCCTTCTGATAGAAGATTAAAAACATGGCCATAGATGTTGTATGAGTAGCCAGAACCCTGCATCTTTATCAAAAAAAACTTTCACATGAACTAAACAGCAAGTCTTGGCAAGTTGCATGTGCTGGACTGAAACAGAAAACCATCTAAAGGCTACCTGGAAACTGTAAATCCACATAAGTTATATAGAGACTCAACACTTCTAGAAAATGGTGGTGTCTGCTTCTTTAGTTTTTCTGCTAATTTTTTCAGGGATACAAAACCACATCAGACTATTTTGGTAGAGCTGACCTATGAGGTATATACAGGATATCTGTGTGAACAAATCCAATTACAGTATATTGAAAGCTTATTCAGCCAAGCACAAACACCACACTGTGTAGCTACAGCACTACACTTTCAATTAACATAAAACATTAAATTAGATTTTAAAAATTAAGCTTTTTCGTTGGCTGTCCTTTTGTTACTTTGATAATGTGTGATGGTCATTCCACGTCAATGAAAGAACCAGCCAACACACTAGGGAGGCAAACACCAATAAAATTCCATCTGCAGCAACACAAAGCAGAAAATTTATCAAAAGGAACTATTCTAACAGCCAAAGTTTCATTTTGAGATTTGCTCTTAATTCCTATGTTGAAGTCTACCATTTTTTTATAAATCCTTTCTCTACATACTTATTTATGTTTGTGATCTAAAGGTTAGCAGAGGCATAGGTTAAGTATTTAAAGTGCAATGGGATAAAAATTTAAATGGTACTGCATTTACTATTTTACATTAGTATTTAAAGTAGTCCTGATAAACACTGGGTATATTTCACGCTATTATCTGCTCCAAATTCTCCATGCAAAATGGCAATAATAGCTGTGAACAGGGATATTAAGGTCTGCCTTCCTTCATTAACTACCTTTCCGCACTGATCCCCATACAGGAATGGGACAGTGAGGTGAGAGCACCAGTAATCCCAGTTCCAGGGCAGCCTGAATCACTCCTTCCACCCCTCAGCTTCAATGTTACACAGCAGCTGTGGTGCTTATTTTGGAAGCTTACCGGTGGTATGAGCATAGTACTAACTCTTTACCTATGGAAGAACAAACTAAGGAGTTGACTTAGTAAATTCATAACATGCAAGCTTTTAATAATTAAAATTATCTCAAGTCTGTACCATCTTCCATTGCTTACTAGCAAGCTCAGAGTACACAGTTGCTGTTTTCTGGTTAGGAGACCAAGATTAATATATTCCTTAAAATGTGATCCAGTTAGGGTTTGGAATAAAAAGATTACTGTAACAAAAAGTTACTTACAGTAATGTCATAAAGGATTTGAGTCACCTGAAATAAGCTTCAAGTGTCTCTCATGCAACTTATCCGTAACACTGAGCTCATCCCACAGCTACGTGAAGCTACAGAAGCTACCACATTCCCTTTTTTATTAATACTCTTTTTAAGAGGGGAGCAGGATGGACTCAGCAAGACTTTACTGGTAATTTTATTTGATAAATCACACAACGTTTAAAGACAAGAGTTTTACTTTTACATGTGGACTTTGTATCCTGGCACTTGCCCAACTGAGATGACAATAAAAAGACTTGAAAAATGGAAGTGTGAGGAGTGCTAGACTCAGTGTCCAGCATGAGGGCTTTTTTTCCCAATAAAGCAATTGCTCTTATTCAACATTCCCCTTAGGTGCAAATAAATCTACATTTTCTGAAGTACATGATTTATATGCAGAAATCCTGAAAAGGTATTTCAAACACTAATAAGATTTTAATTTGACAGTAACTGGCCCAGAAAACCCAAACCATTCAATTTAAATATATTTAATTTCACCTTTAATTATAATTGTGCATTCTCAGCAACAGCCAGGCTTCAAGAACAGATAAGAGTTTCTCAGTACAAAATGAAGTACTGCACCTCTAGACAAGGAAACAGAATGACACAGAGTAATCTCAAATGCTTTTGTAAAAATTGCTAGGTCTCAGGTGGAGTTTACTCAACCAAGCCTGTACTTTTCAGGAAAGGTGTAGTAAAGGTAAAAATTCTTCTTAAACTAGCAATTCACTACAAACTAACACGGTCTGCATATCAAACAGGCAAGACATTTTCTTTGGGCCAGTAATGAGGCCAGGAAGGGGTGGAACAGAAAGAAAAGAATGATCTAATTTGTGGGTTTTTTCCAGGGAGGGGGGGGCAGGGAACGGCAGAGAGGGCAGGGGAGCCCATGCCTCAAAAAAAAAAGTGCTGCAAATTGAACTGGTTGCATTGTAAAGAAGAAATATACTTGCTTGCTATTGGCTAAAACGATGGTAACTAAGAAGAAAAGAGTATTTACCTTTGTTGTTTTCCTTGGTTTGGGTTCAGGTTTTGGTGGAGCAGGTTTCTATAAAACATTTTAGTTGCACAACATGTTAGGCACACCACCAGAAGCCAGTCAGCCTCCTCCACACCCTGCTTCCCCCCCACCCCACACCTTCCCTTACTTCCTGCTCAATAGTATGCATCTAGAAAAAGTCTGAAAAACCTTAATGCATAAATGCACCTCTGTACACACCTGGACCATAAATATCTCTGTACACACCTGTTTGCATTAGTTCACTCATCTAGAAGTGAAAGTAATTTGGGGGTCATTCTACAAGTAAAACACGGAGATTAGTAGTAACTATTAAAAAAATGCCCATCAGCTATGTTCTAACAGAGAAGAGGAACTAAAACCAAGTGCTAGCAGTGGCATCAAATGAAGTCCTTGAAATACAGCTCCTTCTCCTTTCAGAAGCACCTGCATTTCCACAACTAACATCAGCCTGCAAAACGATGCGAAGTCAATACTGCACCTAACAGACAGTGTTGCACTGAAGTGGGGAAATATATCTTTTGCCAGAACAACCTGAAAACCTGAAACCAAGAAAACACAGATAACTTCATTGCTATAGTTCTTAAATACCCCTCAGCAAGAATAAAAATTGAATCAAGCAAAATGTAAAAAACCTGTTTGGTCTGAGAAACCATATGTGCTTAGAAAAGAATATACCAGGAGGTACTATACATACTTACAGCTGACAGTCTTGCTGATCGTCTTGTGGGCTACAGGGACAAAAAAATGAGCATTTTTATAGGCTTACAGGAAAAAGTATCCAAAGCAACATAGTATCAGTCATTTCATAGGACAGCATAAAATACGCATGTCTATTGCCAAACACAATTCACATCTTCCTCACCTTGGACACTTAAAATTTAAAAGGGACAAAGTGATGTGAAACTTAGAAATAAAAGTTGTTCAGAAATTATAACATCTACATCTCCACACAATTAAATACCTCACACACACACTTTTACAACTACTTCTGAGTCCCTTCCTGCTCTATGAAAGGTTCACAAATTCAGTAAGCTTGACTACCTGTACAAAGGACTCTGAACCTTTTTCATACATACTTAGAATTATGTTTTTAGAATCTAGCAGATGTTACTTGTAATAGTGGGTACAAATACCATCTGATTAACAGCTGAATAAAGTTAACATCCTTCTCTAGAGGATATCAGTGCGCTAAAATTTCAAAACATGAAACTAAGTCCTTCCACTTCCTCAGTTCTCCACACACTTGCTCTGAGAGTCCAGGTGCACAAAGACAGCTGCAGGATGAGAGGGAGAAATTATTTCTTCTATTTAAACACAAATCTCAAAAGGAAAGACTCGAGACAGATATTCTGCTTCTCTCCAGCTTTTTTATCACTTCAACACACTTTCCCTATTAAATTTTATTTCATCCTGCTCTTTGTCATAAATTTATTACTGAAGTCTTAAAAATAGTTGTTAGCTTGTTAATTCGTTTACAGTGTTTTGTGTATTAATTAAAACAGATTCACCCAGTTACACAGCATGGTTAATAAACTGAGTTAAAGTCTGGTCTATGTCATAAAACTAGAATTACACCTGTGGCCAAAATAAAGGGAGAACTAAACTGCAACAAATATCCAAAATAACTCAGCTTAAAAAGAGAATCAAAAATACTCCTTAATTACATATTAAGCATTTAAGTTGAGCTGAAAAAAACATGGCTCTGAACATCCTGCAACAGGAAAAAGCTCATGTTAATATCTGAAGAATGCAGTAATTTGTGTTCATTGGAGCCATTCAAGAATTCTTAGTGGAAAGCAGTAGTGAATAGTTCAAATCTGCATCCAGCAAAATAGAAGTCAAAAAATACCTAAAGATATTTTCAGCTATGAAATATTTATGCATCATTAACAGCAAAAAGGTAAACATCTCTTTTCTTGGCAATTTAGCATATCAACTGCTTAAGAAGCAGCCTAGCATTATTTTACAACAGAATAAACAAAGCATTTCAGTTGGTCAGGTAATCAAAGAACTCCTAACTCAAGGTATCATCTTTTACAAATCTGCTTTCTCAACCAATTATTTCTATCCCTTAATATTTAGGAACTGAAATTATTTGATAGCATCTACTTTTTAAAGGATAATATGTTGATTTAGATAAGTTATACTTCTCTCCCCTACCTCCCAAATGTTCCTGGTCCATGACTTGTTTGCCATAAGAAAGTCACCATAAATCGTAAGTTCTTAAAAAATGGTTGACAGTTAAGTAATTTTAATTCTCATTTGGAGTTCATATGTATTTTGTGTTATCTGATTT
Source organism: Pachycephala philippinensis (assembly GCA_013397055.1). Taxonomy (NCBI): domain Eukaryota; kingdom Metazoa; phylum Chordata; class Aves; order Passeriformes; genus Pachycephala; species Pachycephala philippinensis. The sequence goes on along the minus strand of VWZT01004839.1, from coordinate 493,892 downwards.
TAAGGAGGGAACTACAGCCAAGTCAGCAAAGGTCACATTTTCATGTGCTCTGGGAACCTTTGTTCCCTCCAAACAGCTGTACTAACCCAGAAATTAGCAGCTCACCCAAGAGCCTGTTTGACACTGGCCCACTAGCAAACATCTACAGAAAGAGTCTAAGAAAAGGAGCAGACAGAACAACACTGTGCACTCTCCTACTGCACCAGCTTCTGGCAATCTAAAGTTGCCAACTTTCCAACCTGGATATCATACATACATCATGTGTTTAAATAGTCCCCAAGGGTTATTTTCTAGACAAATCTGTCTAATAACCTAGTACTCATTTACACTTTCAGTTTCCATAACATCCTGTGTCAATGAGCTCCATAACGGGATTATGCACTGTGTGGAAAATAAAAAGCAAAACCTTCCCCCTCTGCTGTCTCTCCTTTTAACTTCTTGCCTCTTACTTTCATTAGATTCCTCTTGCTTATGGCTTTCATGAAGAGCAATTCCCTAACTGCCTTTCTTTGTGTTACTAATTATTTTATCACAACTCCATTATATAAAAGATGAAGAATCCTAGAAAAACTGTGTTGTTTGGTTTTTTAGTTAGGGTTGTTTATCTTTTTTTAAAAGCTGCTCTATATCCTCTATTTGTCCCACTGTACTTGGTATCCTTTTAATTTTATCATGGCATCTATCAGGAGAGCTTCATTTAGTAGTCCCACATCTGAGAGCACAACAAATTAATCTTGTGATACACTGATGCTTATTCTGTCCTCTAGCATTTTTTCCTATGTTCTAGTTACTTTCTCTTTAGAACTACTGACATTTTCTAGTAACTATTCACTATGATTTTACAATCTCTCCCCTGATTAACAGCTCATTTGGTGACCATCACTGGGTCTTCCCCTCCCCCTGTGTATTAATTAGCATTTCTCCATATTGAATTTCTTTTGATATTTTTTCACTTATTTATCAGTGACATAACAGCCTTCTCAGCCTCTCTCACTTCTGACCACCCCAACAACTTTTGTAAACTTCGGCAAACTTTGTCATTTCTTTAGTACCTCTTATAGAGATCATTAACAAATACATTCGGCAGCACAAGCCCAAACGCAAATCCTTCCAATACTCCACTTACAGTCTCCTCCATTATGAAAATTAACCTTCACTCCTCTATTCTCTTCTCATAAGTCTATGTGTTAGAAATTCTTAGAAAGATCTTCCATTCTAGTTAGTTTCTTTAAGAACCTGCTTGGAGAACCTTATGAAAAAGCACCCTTTACACGCAAGTAAACTACAGTGCTGGCTATAGTTTACTTGCTATTTTCCTGGTCAAATACGCTCAAAGATTTACAAGCAGAGCAATTAAATATTCACCCATTCTTCTCAAGGTCCTGATTTAAATTTGTTTGCCACAAAAGAAGGCCACCTAAGAAAACAAATTCTCATAATTCTCTACCTGTTTGTTAAATTCACAGTAAGGGCTGTGAAAAACAAACTAGCAAACTTTATTGTGGATATCAAGATATCACCAGCTGTCTTCTTGCCTTCTCTGACAGAATGTACTGTGTCCTTTAAACAAATCCAGTCAAAGAAAACACACAAATGTGTCAGCTGCTCCAGTTTAGAGTCTCGTATCTTAATTCAAGACACCCTCCCATCAGTCACTTAAGCTAAGAATAGTTTTGAAGTAGACTGGCTGAGGTGTGTGCATTAACCCTCTTCTGCCAACCCACCAGAGACAGAGCGACAGTTCCAGGTGGTAACATACTACACTATTGCCGCAAGACTCACCAGGGTTTGTCTATCAAAGCCCTAAAACTTTCTCAAAATTATTTGGTGTACTATATAAGTTGTATAAATCCTCAGTACGCCAAGATGAAATCAAGCTAGACAGGGTACAAATGTGGTTTACTGTCTTTATTCCCCACCGAAAACAGCTCACTAGAAGTGCCAGAGAAATGCATAATCTTCTGATATACATGACTGTAGATCTCCAGTTAAATAATTACATGCCAAAACAAATTAAATATATATATACTTGCCTCTTGTTTAGTTACTTTTGCTGCATCCTTGCCTTCAGCACCCTCTGGAGACTGAAAGAAAATATTAAATCAGTGTTTTTATTACAGACTTAAAAGCATGCAGACAACAGCAAAACAAGGATTATGGTGAAGACCGCTCTTTTCATTTGCAACAACTTAAAGCAGCCTGACAAATCTGCATTAGTATGTACAAGCAGCACTGTACTCAAACCAGTCTCTTTACCAAAACCAAGCAAGAACCCGAAGACTGAGCACCAGGTACATACGTATATCACACGCTCTCCCTCAGAGTCCCTCTAGGCAATTAACTAAAGCATCCACAGGCTCCAGTGGGAGCTCCATCTAATCAGCTGTTGGTAGCACAACAGTAGGAACTGGAAATCTGAGGTTTGCTCTATGACGGCTTTTGAAATCCCAGAGAAATTTAACACATTTTTTCCCAAACATGAACTTAACCTGTTATGAGGTGCAGTGAGATGAACCAAAAAACCACAGCATTACTGAAATGAATGATTTCTTTACCTCCTTTACTCCTTTTTCCTGAGCTGATCACTCAGCTGTAAGTTTTAAAAGTATTCTTGCATCATATCTCACCTCCTCCATCAGAAGAGCATAAATCAGTAAAATACTGAGACACTGACAGGAAAGCTCGGGACAAACGTGTTTCTTCTCAAGAACAAAGTATCAACCTGAACAGTGTAACACCAATCTTGCACACCTACTAGAGAAAGGTTACTTAAATTAAAGGAGGCGGGGCAGGGGGCAGGTGAAGTCAAGCTTCTCTTGTTTACAACTCAAGATGTATTACTTCACATTTTGCAAACATCTGGGTTTCCCATGTAGGAGCAAGCAATTCCTGTATAAAAAGCGAGCAGCAGCAGTTAGAGGAGAGCTACAAGAACAGCATATTTTAAAAAGGCATTTAACAGGCAGCAGGGAAGGCAATTGGTTGATGTTTTGTTTTTCAATTAATAAGGAAGCAGGCTAGTTATCGTTTCCCTTGTCCTTCCATTTCAATCTCAATTCAAACTTCCTCACAGATTTTGACACAAAATGTCTCGGAGTTAGAGAGCTATGGCTTGGAGCAGACAAAATGACCGGCTAGTTTGCAGCAGTTGACCAGTGCCTTCTCCTGGCACTGGGCTCTAACATACTTACAGAAAGACATCCCCCCACCAGGGAATAAAACGTGGCTTTGTTACTGTGCGCTCTCCCGACAGAAAGGAAGCACGCCACAAGAGCAGCTGCTTTAAAAAAAGCCGAGGACTGATCATGTAAGTAGCTTGAAAACAGCAGGAAGTTAAGCAGCATCGCACAGCGTAGAGCAACTCAGAATAGCAACAGCCAGGCATCCAAAATGGAGCCTGACTGCTCCCTATGCAATTGCAGCCTCACCAGTCACCTGCAGGATCGTTTCAGGTTTGCATTTCTGAAAGTCTTTCAGTTTGGTTACTAAGAAGTTACTACAGCTTGATGTTGTGATGCTGGGAGCATCACAAGTCAGAGAGAAAACAAAAACAAGCTATTCTGTGATTCCTGTCAGTAACCAAGTCCTGTTTCTTACAACTTTCTTCTTCAGCTCACAATACAGGACATGCTCTGGGTATAGCTTTTCTGTTGAATTCGTAACATCTGTTTCTCCCATATGAGTATTCTCAAGTCTAACAAACTTGTGCTGCACCCTTTGCCCGAGAGGGAACTCAAATAGCACCCTTCCTGTCCTGGGCAGGACCTATTTATATGGAAGTTCTCTGAGATTTTATAATCTTTTCCTCACAGTGGTCAAGAGACTTTAGATTTACAGCAGTAGGGACAGAAAGATGGCATGATTCATTTCCTTTGGAAGCCAAGCTAAAAAACTCACCATAAACTAAATGAAGTTGACTTGACACTCCACAATCAGACTATTTTACCCTGCTTCACTTTTAGGAATCATAGAGCTCTGAGAGAGGGCTGAATTATCCCAAGATGACACTGCCACATGCCAATAGCCTTGCAGTAATTGCACAAGAGCTAACTCTCCACCTGTAATACTGCACAGTTAACACACAGTAATTTACCCCATTCTCTTTAGCACTTATGAAAGAGAAGTCTCCTACATTTCTGATAGACAGGGCAGTCTGATTTTAGATGCCAATACTACTGCTAGACAACAGATTAAAAAAACTGCTCATGAGGCTAACCGCAGGGGGAAAAAATTGTATTAAAATACTCTTAACGCAACCACAACCTCTGTATACTAACTACTGTGATATATTACACAACATACTTCAATTACGTTAGATAATTAATTAGCCCAGCATTCCCTCTCAAGTTAGAAAATCCAACAGCAATTCTGAAGGCCACATAACTTTTCTCCACGGAGGGACATGGAGAATAATAATAATTTCAGAGGTGTGAATAAGCAGCAAGGGGTTCTGACACGCTCTCATTTCCATTTCAGACCTGCTCCCTCCTCTCCGCAATCGCTACAAGTCCAGGCGTTTGGCGGCTGGGCTCATCCTCCCGGGCCTTGGCTCCCCAGTATGCTGGCAGAGCTGCGTGGGAGGCCATGCCATGAGTAAGGTAATTGATCCAGCTGAAAAATAGCCTGCTGCCCAAACAAATGCATAAACATTACAACATATAGACAAATTATAAATATATAGTCTCCCCTGCTCCAGCAGAATTTTACTGCACAGCTGCACAAACAATTGAGTCAGTGCAACAGACAAGAATGCAGTGGCACGGGGCAGCTGCAGGCAGCCGGGGACTCCATCTACTTTGTCTATCTATTGCAGCTGATAGACACATAAAAAAAAAAGTATGTCAGATATGGCTAACAGTGTATTTGTTAAAAGAGGAACAGAAACTTATTTTCTTCTCTATGAGTTCTGATGAGTCCCAGCTGATGTGGTTCTTCATACCAGTTTTTGCAGTACTTTCTCCTCTCCCTGGGGAAAAAGAGAGATTTATGCACAAATGGATTTGTGCCAAGCATAGTTCCCAAAGAACTTGGCATGCCACAAACAGAGACTGTCTGCACTACTATCTGGAGTCACAGGACTTTTATGTAGATACCACCAAAACCTTAAAGCCTTTGCCCTTAACTCTTCCACAGGAACCCTTCCCCCATTCTTAGTGACAAACTACTGAAGAACCTTTGGTTTCAAAGCAACAAAATGTTCTAAGTAACCCATCCCCTTGGCACATTTTCCCCCATGATGTAATGTGATGGCTCACCATATTTCACATGACACCCCAGTCACATTAAAACGCACCCTGAATACCGTGCCATACATCGTAAACTAGTCAGGAGCAGGGATATCCACACTGCAAGTTTTGTGCAGCAAAATCAAAGACCAATACAAGCACTGAATCACTTGACAAGGGCAGCACTCCAGCCTCAGTAACCCTTCAGCTGTACTTCATCATATGCCTGTATTGAATTCACAAAGTAGTCCCTACAGGCCTTCTGTGCCTGATTCTGTAGGGATGCCTACAAGAGACAAAATATAAAACAAAAAAGCAAACAAGGGTACAGATACCAGTGATTTTTTTTTTTCCCTTCGTATAGGTACATACAAGAAAAGAAGTTGACTGGCTATCTTTAAACATGCTTTTGACATTTGAACTATTAGCAAGTTTTAGGTTCAGATGACCACACATTGTGTCACATCTCAATTAGCACTAAATATTGGCAATAAGATTGCAAATTAAGCTGTAGCTAAGCATTGGAAGATCTGTCACAGCTGCGTAACTTTCAAACCATAAGATTGTCTATCAGCAATTGGCTTTTTTTTTCCACTTGCTTTTACCCCAGCTATTTTTAAGAGCAACCTAGAAAATTATTTTGAGTGGATTGGAAAAAACAAAGGAATATTAATAGATGGTAGAGAATGTTAAAAAAACCCTGAAGGAATATTAACATTGAGCTTATTTGTATACACAGCTCTTTCACCAGCTGTGAAGTATACATAAGAACTAGTTTCCACACACCAAGGCAATACTGCAGTATCTGCAATGCCAACATCATTACAGAACTGTTAGGTTGAAAATAGAAAACCAGACAACTGTTTTAAGTAAACATTTAATAGAAAATACAGGTCAATTTCCTGGTTTTACTGTTCTTAAGGCTAGGCTACTTGGCAGAGATGCACTATAAAAGAAACATAAAGCTTCATTTTTTCTAATCAAAACCCTGAAATATAAGCAGTATATAACGAGAGTACAGTAACCCAAAGCAGTGAAGTAACTAATGTCTTTTGAGAGATCCAAAGATACACGTTTGAACTTGCAATGTCCAGCTTCTGGATAAATATTTTGTTTGCACCGTCATGAATGGATTTATTATAAAAGAGTACATTAAAAAGCCTAAAGAATAAGAATACAAGTACATGAGAAGTAACAGTCAGTAGAAGGTCGGTATAAAATTAAATAGATGGTTCATTCTCTGAAGGATTTTATTACAAGCCGAAACTCAACACCCTGGCTCTGATGGGACAGAAATTAGTCCTTTCATATCCATATGAAAACAAAACAAACAAAAAAAAAAGCAGATGCAAATTTCATTCTACCACATTAAGAAGTTAGAAATTAGAAAGGCAGAAAGCCTTAACTGTCCTAGCACACGAGCATTCTGAATAGCATTTCCTCCCTTCTTTGCAAGCCGTTTGGTTCAGCCACATCTTGATACTCTGCCTACAAGGGGATTTGCCCATAGATTTCCTGGCTCACTCTTGCAGCTGCAAGTTCCATGATGTAATGCTTTTGGTAATTCCTCCTACAATTTTTTTCACCAACCAAAATAAGGTATAAGCTTGGAAAAAAAAAACCAGGTTGCAAGAGGAGCAGATGTATCAAGTCCTAAGTCTTTTTCAGGGTTTATTACACCCTTTTCCTAAATTTTTCTACTCCTCATTTCCTTTTGAGTAGAACTATGCATTAGACTAAATTTAATGCCATGAATGGTTTCCCCACACATGCTATATCTTCTAATTATTTGTCCTAAGAGCAGCTCTGAATTTTGAGCTAGTTCATAAATGTAATTAAAATGCTGTTTATTTCTTGGTTTAGATTAATGAAGACTACATGTCGACTAATTTAACACCAACCAACTCCTGCAACACCCTTCTAACTATTGTTTCCTCATTTAGCTCCTCCAGCATCTTATCATTAACCTTTGTTTACAGCTAGTTCTTTGATCTGTTTTCAGTGGATAGAACAGTGCTCACTGCCAAGCCAATGTGAATTAGCTTTGCAAGTAAAATTAATTCCTCCTAATAAATGCTGTAAGAAATCAGGTATTCTTTCTACTACACAGCTTCATTTCTTTTTTTCTACCAAGAGTCTGATCCTGGATGAGGAAAAAAACTATGCATGCTGCTACTCAAAAAAAAAAAAGTAATTCTGCCAGAACCACAAGGGAAGTACAGCATAAAACTGTTTAGTGGCTGGCTGGATTTTTTAAATACTTATCCGAAATTATATCTGTCTTGCTCTCTTCCAAGAAATATGAGGTTGAGTTTTCTTGTATATACATGTAAATAAGTTCTTCACAAAAAAACCCACCAAACAAACAAACAAAAAAAACAAACACCAAAACAAACAAAACCAACCACACAAAACCCCATGCTGTTTAGGTATTTATTCTTGAAGTATATAACATTTTACAAAAATTGTTAGTAATTATTATAACATTATACAATGTCAGTTCTAGAATTTAAATCCCTCCATCTTACATCTATGAAGAGCAGAATACATAATTTTCAATTCTTTGGGGGAGAATGTCAAGATCATAAAGCTCTGAAAAGATGAATGGTACTTAAAGGTTTAAATCTAAAGACAAGCATTAATATCCCTTGTATTAATATGCTAATTACATATTAATTGGGAAAAATCAGGGAAAACACTTCCTGACCAAGGTTTCCACTCTTGCTTAAAGATTCAAGCCAAACAGAGTGACTTGTTGACATGCAATGCATTTTCAAACAATATACACGAAAATAAGAATACAAAAGCCTGGCTATGAATAAAATCAGTGGCTACAGAAAATGCATTTTATTAAATTCCTTAATTCTTAAGACAGGTGACTTCTGTGAACTTTATACTCTTCCAGACAAGATAGCAAATCAAGTTAGAACTGGGATATTTCCAGATAACCAAAACCAGACAGAAGAAGTGCTTTTCCAGAAGAGGAAATTCCTTCATTGTAGATTGAGGTTTTGCTATTTCCCACTGAAAAGAGGGTCAAAGATTGAAAAATATAATTGAAAATGCATTTATATTTGATAGGACATTTAAAAAAAATCTCACAACTGGTTTGGCTTTTATTTTTCCTTCCAAGTTTCTCTTCCCTGTAGTCAGTTTTTGAATATCACATCTACCTATGGCAGAGTGAAGAAGTAAAAGCGGTTTTTAGAGGCTCAGATTTTAAAAAAATAAAGCATTGTAATTTAAAATTAGACAGACAGCTCCCTTTTCAGACAGTGAAGTAATCAGCTGCATTTTGAAAAATACAGATCAGCCATGGGAGCAGTGAGCACCGAGCATTTGAAATTGTTCAGTTTCCCCTGAACACCAGATGTGAAACTTCAGCTAGGTAGTGAGTAAATTCTTGTCTCTATATCTGCTTAACCATTTTACTACCACCATAAAATAAAAAGGCAGATTCAAAAAATATGATGGATGAAATCCAGTCCCTAATATTACTTCTCTAACTTTCAAAGCTGATGACAGTTTTGCAAGTGAGATGAAGCTGCTGAACTCATCCAAGTCTACATATAGAGGCAGTTTTTAAAACCTTCAAGATTATGTTCCAAAATCTGTATTTAAATAGAACTGATCAGATTTGCAAAGTAAAACTAGCACACAATACTTCTGAAAAAAAAAAGAAAATTATTTTATCTAAAAATAGAAATTACATTTAGATGACTACTTTCAACAACAAGTGATTCCCTAAAATAGCCATCCCTGACAAACAAAAATACTGTGAAGGACTGAAGAGAGGTGTTTAATTCCTCTTCTGCCAGAGGACATTACTGTGATAAAACCACGATAATCTAGAAAAAGGACCTTTTTTGTTGTTTCAACTAACTGGTACTACAGAACATCAAACCTCTGAGATGATGATAGCAGGTAGCAAAGCCACAACTGGTACAAAGCCTTAGATACACCCATCCCTTACATCCTGGTAAGAATTACAGCTGCTGTTAAAAGGAGTATTGCTCTACTACAACAGCCAGAACAAAGAGCTTCACAGGCAACCAAAATGCAGCCTCAAGAGAAGAATAAATTAAAATGTCTTCAAGCAGGCACAAGTGGGATAAGGAAGAAATGATGCAGCAGAGGTAAAGGATGATTTCCTTCTACAAACAGACCACTGACACATCTCCTCAACTCTGCTTGAGAGGAACAAAACACTGCAGAGGTAAAAATGTCCTTAGACCATCGTTTTCAGTAATGGAAGCTACTTCTAACTCAGGTAACATTAGATCAATGGAGAAAGCTAGGTGGGATGAGCAAACATACCAACAGTCCCAACAAAGCTGGTGTTGATGGGAACATACACAATTCTTTTCTGTAGACAGATTCCAACGTTCTTAGGGAACATAGCTTTTTATATTTGCAGCTTTCACCGTTACCAAGAACACCCACTCTTTACTATTGGAAGATGGGAGCTGTATCTCCAAAAACCAGTAACTTCAAAGACACCAAGGGGGTAAAAGCCCACAAAATAAAAACCAAGCCCAATGCCTCATCCCTCCACTGCTGCAAGGATACAATTTGAGCATTGAGTTGTTCTGATTATTCTAATGAATGAAAGAATACGCCTCTAGAAACTCTTGAGTTAGGGACAATTAAATCCAAGATGAATGCCTGGCTGCTGCTAAGAAGCATTCTGCCCTTCCCCACCTAATCATTCCTGCCAATTCCAGCTTTAACACTTTGCGTCAAGGTATGGGAAACTAGATCAGCAGTCAGGTCTGGCCAAAAACTACCTCAAACAAATATGATATCTCACAGGTTAAATCAGAATAAGGACAGGAATGGGCATTTGGAATTTCTGCTTCTGGCCTGTATATGCCATCTTGAAGTATCTGTTGAACTGCTGTCCAAACTGTGAAGTCCCACACTGCCAATTTTGCTGACAATAAAATTGGTGTAAGAACACCTTACTTCTTTATTGCGTGCAGCCAGCTGCTCATTCCCAGCCTACTCCTTTCCAATAGGTTACCACACATTCATTGTGCCACTGTGCAGCATCTCTAACTTGGATCAGTAAAATGACCCAGGATTAAAAAAAACTCCAAACCATGTTCAAACCTGTTCAGTAGATAAGCTGTAAGAGAGTCATCGCCTGAAAGGTAATTCCAGCATATTGAAGAACCTTTTTGGCTACTGGACCATGGGATAAATCACAGTGCTAGCTTAGTGCAGTTAAAGAATAGAAAATAGATGGTGGCCATGATGATCCCACCAAGTGCTAACTTCCAAGAAAAACCTCTGGATCTGGCTTACTTACACTCTAGGCAAAAGACAGTGTTACAATCCTGTCAAGCAAAATTCAACTTCATACAACATCTCTAAAGGAATGATACACCTTGGAACACACCACGCCTATACGCAGCTACTGTTTGGGTATAAAACAGCAGAGGAAATGAAGTTTTTCAAGTAAAACAGAAGAAAAGCAACCTTAAACTAAATACCACATAGGTGTATTCTACTCACATAAATAACTACATTCCATTTACACACAGGGCTTTTTTACTTTTAAACTTAACAATATTGATACTCTAGCACACAAAAGAACACTGTCCCTAGTTGAGCATTGAACTATCATATATAGAAAGATTACATGCACATAATTTTGAAGTCAGAGGTGATGACTTACAAAGATTGTACTACTAGCTTCACCTCATCAGATATAACGCTTTAATGTGCCCAAGAAGCATGAAAAATAATTTTAAACTGACAATTCAGTGAAAACCTAGGAATTTTTAGGTTGCCTATACATTAAGTCCAATTGTATTTTAGTGTAGTCTACGAAGAAAATTTATATATATTGCCATCAATTGCTAATAAATCAGTCAGATCTTTACAGACTGGTATAAAATTATCAGAAATATTTTAGATCATTAAATCCTTGGTCAACGAACTTTTAATCTTCATAATAACAACAACAATAATAACAGCTAAAATTACATAATTAGCCCTAAGTTCAAGTGCCTCTAATATAAACCATCAACAAATATTTGCTGCATGTATTTAATAGCCCTGTAAACTTCATTTACTGCAACCAAAAAATGGCATAGCAGCATTGCTCAAGCATATTTCTTCTTCAGTGCCACTCAACACTTGCCACATTGTTTTATATCTAAGCATTTCATGTGCAGACAAAAGTTTTTGATCTTTTCTGCTTAATTTTTCTACGAAAGATGTAGATCTTTGGAGTTGGTCTGGTCAACTGACTTTGTTGGCCTTCTTGAAGTAGGCTAACTAGGCAGTTTTCAATTGCTTTTAAACACATCAAGGTTTAAAATTCTGCAATAGTTACAAATCTAGTACAAGTTCTAAAATTCTAAGTGGCAAAACATCCTTCTCCCTTCTACTAGAAGGCTCCTGCAATCTTTTAAGATGCTCTGGCACATCTGTTCTGTTTGTCTTGGTTGAATTTAAAGTGCATCTCCGCAGAGCAATCATTTTACCTGTCCCTGCAAGGCATGCTGAAGGTGGAAGTCCACCTGAGGACTCTGCTGACATGTTAGGTAGAAATTTGTCACAGTCAGGGGTATGTCAGTGACAGATGCAAAGAAGGGCATCTTCTGCTGTTGCTTAGCCTGTTTTCCAGTAGATACTGAATGGTCTAGCAGTGATCTCCCAGAAAATGTGGAAAGAAACTACCTTTTCAGAGTTCTGACTTTTGCTTTTAATTCTCATGGACAGGGAGAAAGGAGAAAGTAGTCACCATGAAATGCAGTTCAAGTAAAAATCTGGAGAAGTAAGTGGACAGAATAGGAGGGGAGAGAGGGCAGCAGCCAAGACATCTGGATCTGGTACTGACTCCCTTTTCCTTTCTATTCTATCATCACCTACAGACTGTGAAATGAAATGCAGAACCTCCCCTATTTCTACGTCTCACTGCTGACAGAGAATCCCATGTGTTCTAGGATAAACTAAAGTGTGGCTTTGCTACAGAGAAAGAGCTTCCAACCCCAGTGTTGAAACAATTTATTGGGAAGATGCAGGTCCCCACAACGTCATTGGAGCACCTCTCCTGCCAAATAGCTTAAAAATGAAGAGAACCTTAGAAGAAAAGCCACTGTGTTACATAGAGTATACCACATTGATGCAGACTGACCCACAGCTGAAGTATCAAGACACAGAAATGGATGTGAAATGGAGCTGAACAGCACTTGAGCATACTTCATCCTGCTGCATCATGAACACAAACTCACCTGCTACTATTCTTTGCACAAACATAGGCTTCATTCCACAGACCAAAGAGCAACAGCAAGATCATTCAGAGCTACAGCAAAAAAGAGCTGTCACCTGCAGGATCTCAGCTTCATTAGTTAATTGTCTGATCACATACAAGTTGCTCCAACAAAATTTCAGAGAACTGGTTACTATTCCAAGTTCCTCGGTTTCTATGTACACAGCACAAGGCATGAAGACAAGTTTGGTAAAGTAACAAATGCACCACTCAAAAGTGCAGGAGGTGCTTATTAGGGGGAATAAAACATCAGGACAGACATCTTAACCTGAGAATTCAAGATAAAGGGACCATTCCAGCAACTCAGGAATTTACTTCTGTGCCTCGTTTCCCCTATTGGTGGATGAATATGGTGGATATTCTCTTTGAATATTCATGACACTTCAGAAATAAAACCTTGAACACACAGGAGAATTTTAAAGAGAATTCGGTTTAGGTCCAGATAAAACAGCATAAGTAGAATTTAGCAGCTCTACGTTAGTACAAATAGAACATGCATTTAACCTCAAAGATTAGAAAATACATTGAATAGATACCTGGTTGGAAACAAAACCAGTAAGAGCCTCACAAAAACTCATCGTGTGATCATGTAGCTAAATGCACTATCACAGGACAGTCATTGAATGTGGTACCTTCTGACTTCTGCTAAAGAAGCAGAATTACAAGCAAAATATTCAGTGGGTTTGTTTTTCAGCAGTAAATACAACCAAGTACCTTTGACTTTAAAGAAAGTGAATTTACATAGCGGAACGGGAACCTGTCCCAGATGGTCTCTAGTATATCTTCACAGCATCAACTGTACTTCAGAAACTACATTCCTGACTACAAGGAGCCAGCAAATAACCTGCTGAAATGGCTAATTAGACCACAATATTTTTTTATTTGCTCTGAAACAACAATATTCAAAGATGTCACATTAAAAAAGAGATTACTTAAGTTGCACTTAGTCCTCACATCTGATTCAACTCCAAGCATTTTCAAAACAACAAGTGAGGTGCAGGTGGTATTGCATAGATTCAGATATTCAGATTACAGAAAAAGTTGGGTCATTTTGGAGTGCAATCCCAACTAAATGACAGACTCTCTATCCAATACTGGACAAGTCACCACTTGACCTATCAGTGTCCCTCAGACATGATGCACATTCACGAGGCAAGTGTCATTCATATTGATGTATGCTTAAGCACTTGTATGTGACCATACCACAACTCTCCTTGTCATTGGGTACAGAATGGTTCTTCATCCTTTTATGGATAATACTGAGATATTTTTACTGGGGCTGTTTCAAGGTCAAGGAGTTTTTTCAATATGACCCAACAGCTAACTCCACAAAGACAACTGAAAAGCAAAGCACCCCAACCCATTTCAAGGCGTTCTTTCTATCATAACCACAACAAGCATTCTGGTTTATCCCACACTGGCATGCCATTCTTCTTGAGAAAGGCCATGTTCACACCACAACATGTTATTACAACAGATGAAGGGTACAGAAATCTGACAGGAGCAGTCCAGAGTTCAACCCCTTTTTGCTTTAGCATAGTATTTAACACCATCTCAACACAGAGGAAGTTCTTCCTTTTCTCTGTGACCCTCAAGCAATGATTAATGATATCCCGATATCCTATGCCACAGCCCTCTAGAGAAGGGGAGGCAGCTTACACTTTTTTGTTCATAATATTCATAATGAACATAAGACCAGGGACTTAGCAAGCGACTTGAGTTTACACAGAGATGGAAAACATCAGAGATGAAAAGAAAAGCAAACAAAATAGAACCAGGCAGCTTAGACAACTACAGATACACAAAAATAGATACAGGTAAGTTTAAGCCCCTTCTGCAATATTATTTCTTTACCAAACCTTATAACTGAAAATTTCTCAGTTTGACGTTTGATGTTTATTTCCTTATAAAATTTTCTGTGTTAGAAGCCTGTTTACAAGTTAGAAAATTTAAGAGAAGAATTGACTATTAGTTGCATGTTATGGTTTTGTCTCCATGTTGAAGCTGGCTGGTGTAATTATTCAGTTACTGCTGCATCACCAACTTCTCACTCTGCGGATGTTATCCTGGAATAAAATTGACTATGGTAAAAACTACAATTACACTTTTTTTAAAAAGCAAAGCCATTAATCATACACTCTTCCTGGAACCAGTATTTCCTAAAACCCACACTTAGTAGATAATTTTTAAATGTAAATCTTTACCCATACAATGCTAACCAACATAAAATGTTGTGCCGTTAAAATTCATCTCCATTGCTCTCATCCCATATGCAATGTTTTTATTACTTTTTAAAAATAATCTTCTAGAAATGAGACATGTTCTTATGGACTTACTACTCAAAGGTAGTTTCCCTTAATAAACATTTCACAACAGACCACAAAAACCTACAGGAATATCTTTCACTCTACCCACACTTAGGAAGGACAGCCTGAAACATCTGTAAGTGTAAGAATGTGTAAGAATGTAGAAGGTTAAAGTAAAGAGGGTAGGAAGTTCACAAGGTTTCAAAAGTTGGGGGGGGTCCTATGGACACAAGATAATTTTCAAGCTTCTCATGGTGACAAGCAGGAGTACTAGAAGCACAGAAACATGGGAGGGTGCAATGACAGAAGAGGAAAAAGGGCCCAACATTCACTGAGTTCAAGCCCAGTTATTCCAATCAACCCCACAGCTGTATCCATTTTCAGAACCGGAATCAGGCCCTCAACTACGAATTAAATAATTCAGTAGCATACTTGACAATTTGACATTTTGATACCTCCCATAAGGAATAAGCAAAGGACAACAAGTAAACACCAAGCTACCTGGAAAGCATCATCTACCTGTAACTTTATTAAAAGACATTTCAGCCCCAGCCCAGAAATGGTGTATTAGGAGGTCACAGGTGACATTTGGGAAAAACACAAATTGCCTTGCCTTGGTTGACCTAGTTAAAATTAAAGGACTGCAGCTATCATTTTTTTGTCATTGCATGTATTAGTGTCAAGTCTCTCGTTACACTCTGTTAGCGCCTGCGGAAGGCAGGCAGTAAGTTCTCGACGAGGCTCTCCGGCAGCACGGCCTCCCTCGGCCGCCCACCGCCGGGGCCCTGCAGGGGCGGGAGGGGGCCGGCTGCCACCCTCCAGGCTCAGCCGCCTTCTGCCAGCGCCGGAGCGCTCCCGGCGGCCGCGCAGCCGAGGCTCCGCTTCCAGCGGGCACCAGAGGGACGGAAAAACCCCCACACCACCGAGCCCGGCAGCTCAAGGGCCGCCCAAGTTTCTCTCCCTGGGGGAAGGCGGTCTCACCGCCGGCTCCCTGCCGGGGAGGAGGCTGCCCGCCCCGAGGTGCCCGGAGAGCAGGGCTCGGACGGCGACGGGAGCGCCTCAGCCCCGCACGGCTCCCCCGGCGCGGCGGGGGCCGCGGGCGCTCCCTCGGGAGGCGCCGCCCCCCGCCCCCGGGGGCCCTGCCCGGATGGGCGCCGGAGTTGGTACATACGGGTCTGCCGCGGGAGGCGAGGAGAA
>VWZT01004839.1:456692-477192 GCA_013397055.1 Pachycephala philippinensis | reverse complement strand
GCCCCCCGCCCCGGCGGCAGCGGCTAATCACGGGCCCGGGATTCTCCATCAGCCGTCGGGAAGGCGAACCGGAGGTCTGGGCGCGTCGGGCAAGTTGCGTGCGGTGAGCGGCGAGCAGCATCCGCTCACAAACCTCTGCAGTGGTCCTTGTACAGGTGCATTATTTCAGCATGTTTAAATTTACCTTCGCTTTCTCCTTTCGCTAGGTTCCGGTTTCCCCTCCTCGACTGAAATCCGCCGCAGTCTTTCTCCATCGCTACTGGTCTTCCTTTTTCAACCCGGGGGTTGTTTTGCCGTGTAAATCCATTCATCCTCCAGACGCAAGCATGCTGTTGTATCAGGTCTTCTCATTACATTACCCTGATAAATCACTAGCGAGACAAACCAGTGCCGCTGAGAGAAACACTCCATTACAAGGTGCGGTAATCAGTTCTTCATTTGACGTTCGAATGACACCTACCTTTTTTTTCTTTTAGTTTTAATGAGAAAAATAAAAGTGATTGACTTGTTAACAGCTTGAAACTAAGCGATGCCTCTCAAGTACCTGCAGAAGAAGCAAAACAAAAACCAAAGGTTTTCCGAGGGGTTGGCCACCTGCCTTTTAGCCAAGAGCTGTGGTTAGGATGCACACATCCTTATGGCAGCCACAGGCCTCATTTTCCCTCATTACCTGGGGACATTTGAACTCGTACCTCTTGTTCTCCCACAACGTTATTTTGACAACAAACTACAGTATCTCCGAAGCAGGAGAGGTTAGATTCTACTGTTGATACAGTTTCAACAGCTTTGTTGAGCTTAAACAATTTGTACTAATTAAATAATTTGTACTAATAATTCACTAGGGCAGGAACTCAGCTGGGTTTGCTCCCAGTTACATGTGTAAACCACCAAATTAGGGAGTCACACCCCCTTTTTACATGCTGTTCATGTGTATTTAAATAGTTTGTACGAAGTGGTATAGTTCCACGTGGAAAGACTGGAAACATGGCCTTTAGCAGGAGATGCCTGTGTTAATCAGAGATTCAGGCCCACCTTGTATAGTATATTGCCTAGGTACTGAGTAACATAGGAAAGAAACAGGTCGGAATTACTCTGTAACTTAACTTTTCCCTGTTTCTTTTTCCACCTGTTCTCCAGCATTTTTCCCATGTGTCTTTAATCATTAATGGATGATGGGAGCAATCCCCTGCGGCTTCACTGTGGACCATCCATTCAGAAAGAGAAAACAGAGCTAGGCCTCTGTTAATTCAGATGAAATGTCATCCACAGGAGAATTGTGCACAACTGCCCTGATTTATTCCTATGCCATCCAAAAAGTTTGGTTTAATCCCACATCTCATTCCAAACCAAAATAACTTGGGTGGGGGGAATTAGGATTTTTGATTAGTTCTATGGCTACCTTCCTCATTTGATTATATTCCTCTTCCATCTTGTCTCCCTACTTTTAGACTTGCAGGATAATTCAGGTTGAGAGGAATCTCGGGAGGTCATCAAATAAAACCCTCCGTTCAGTTAGAGCAGGCAGATGAAGACTTTGTGAAGTTCGGAATGTCTCTGCAAACATAGATTCCATCATCTTTCCAGGCACCCTTTGCTGGGTCTTTCCCTGCATATGCATAAGCTCAATTCTAAAACTGTCCCCACCCTATTTCCACAGTCACTCCAGTTTCTTTAAATTTGCAGCTAGAAGACAGCAACAACAATTCCATGAGAGCAGTAGGAGCCTGGTAACAGGCAGAGAGGAAGTCCAGTAGACTTGAAGAGGTAATTTTCCCTGGATTTATGGGAAGGGGAGAAGCAATCCTGTTGACACTTAATTTATAGTTATCTACAACTAATGAGCAGTATGAAGGAAAAGAAAAATTTTAACAGTGAGATAGCAAGAGAAAGAACTGGTAGAGCTGATAACTTATTTGCAGATGCCCTTTTTCCTCAATTGAACTAAATTCAGGTTCAATGGAAACATTGCACCTCAGGGTGAAATCATTCAGGAAAGTTGCTGATGGGTAGAAGAGTCCAGTTGATCTCTTTCTTCACTCCCTCAGTATTTTCTGTGGCAATACAAATTTATTCTGTTCGCTTTCTGTCAAGGCGAGTCCTATGAGATCTCTAGGCAGTAGCAGGTTATAGGTGAAATTCCTGGAAACCTGAGAATAGCAGCAAGTTGTTTTTCTGCTACCCATATACTCATCCCTCTGTGTCTGTGTGATGCTTTCTCTGTAGCAGAATTTATGATCAGGCTGGCTGGCCTGCTGCTACAGCTTTCAGTTAAAAAGCACAGGAATTATCTGGTAGTTTTTTCTTTCTGCAGCTGTTGTCTTTTTCCATCATACCTGACCTGCTGATGTTGAAAGATGCCTCTTGTCTGAAAAGCTCTGAAAAGAGAAACACTGATCTGTAGGATTTCAGAGGAGAAAGGCAAAAATGCTCCTTTCCAATACGTGGCGAAAACTTCTGTACCATAGATGTAGGCTGTGCTAGAAAAGCCATGTTTTGACCGTATTTTTGGTTGTCATAGAAATTAGTTTATAGCTTAACTTCACAACTGTTTCTATTTATAAGTAATTAGGAGATGCAACTGTAACACACTACCACTTTTCTGTAACATTTAGGAAGAACACAGATGAAAGTAATGTAGCCCTACATCACATTTTGTGTCCAAGGGTTGCTGCTTGCTCTACAGAGCCACCCTGAAATATAGCCTTGGAGCTGTCAAAAGAGACATTATTGTCATCAGCTCCTTGTAAATGAGTATGTGGCTGTAGGCAAATAATTCCAAATGGTGATGATAAGGGGTTACGGATATACAAACTAAGCAGTCTCAACACACTTCTCGTTCCACTCTTTCAAACATAGGCACTCTGAAGTCTGGTAACTATTTTATTATCATTATCAATGTCTGCCGCTATGTAGGAATTTCTGTTGCTTCAGAATTGTTATTTGTAAGCAAAAATAATCTGTGACAGTTACCTTTAAAAAGAAACCTGTCGTGCAGTTCAATTGGTAGGAAGAAACTCCCATAAACCATTTAAAATAAATTTCATAACAGCTTTATGTTTTATCTTCAAATAAGAAAAATGTTCAAGCACTCCCCACTGCTATTATGATGTTTTTCAAATTATCAAGCTTTTGGAACATGTCGTAGTACTCAGCAAAGCTGCTTCTACCACTGTTTCGGGGACATCTCTACCACCTCAAAGCACTACAACCACACTTTAAACCTCTTGAACTTTCATTCAATAGTCCTCTGCACAAATACTGTAGGGAATAGCAGAAAACAGATATTCACTAGCTAGCTACTACAAAACAGAAAACAAAGCCAACTTTTCTACTATACTAATCAACAAAAGTGCAATCAGTTCTACACATATATTAGAAAGGCTGTTAAATTTGGAAATCTAATTTTTTTTTTTTTTTGCCAATAATTTCTTCTGGTTATTTGCAGAAACAGAGCATCTGGTATACACAGTTTCCATACAAGTCAAGAGGAACCAGATCAATGAAGGTTGGAGTAGAAGTGGACTAACAACATGTATACTATTGTATATGTATATCTGTATATACTTGGACTATTTTGGACTTTTTCATGCTATGATTAGCCGATGAGTTGTTAACATTCAAGATCACAGACTCACAGAACTTTTAAGGTCACAGAATGATTGAAGTGGGAAGAACCCTCTGCAGATTGTTTCGTCCAACCCTCTGTTGAAAGCAGGGTCAGATACTGCAGGTTGCTTAGAGCTGTGTCCAATTGGATTTTAGATATCCTCAAGGATGGAGACTCCACAGCCTCCCTTTGTGACCTGTTCCAGTGTCTGACTACCCTCACAATAAGTGGTTTTTTTACATTCAGATGGAATTTCATCAGAGAATCAGAGTTCAGTGACTAACAAGTCTGCTAGACCTTGATGCAGCAGTACAGTAGAAACACATCCTGGAGAGTCAATTGCATATTGAAGCATTAAGTGAGAAGCCCACCACATGGTTATCCAGATCATTGTCGTATAAGGCAACTCTCTGTCATTCAAGCTCTCTTACTCTATTACGTAATTCCATGAGGCTACTTATCACCTATTATATACAAGCTCCTTGTTTTGCATGATTTGCTGAAGCAAGAGCAAAGGGTCTCATCTGTCTCAGCTTCAGCAACACCACTAGCCAAGGCATTCTAAATACTAATACAGACACTAAGCTGAGACAAATAACATTATCACAATGTTTTCTCTCTCCCTTGTCTAAGGTCTTACCTTCTGTTCTCCTTGTTTTCAAAAGCTGGGCCAAGAAAGAGTCCACCTTTTGAGATAAAGTAGTATTAAAAGTAGTAAACCTTGAATTAATCTACATGGACAGGGAAAGAGTCTGATTTCAATTACTCAAGAATTCCAGAGAAGTGATTCTATCATCTTAAACCTTCTGTTGAGTAATTCTACTTGCAGTAGCCCTGCCTTCAGAACTCTGTCTTTAGTTCTATGTCAGCCCTTCCTGTAAGTATATGCTCATGTTTCCAGTGTGATGTTGATATTTGGTTTATGAATGTGGGAAACTTACCTGGAATACACTGCTTTCGACATTTATTCCCAGCATGTCTAAGTACTTCTAGAATGAAGTAACTAAAAAAATTAGAAAAGAGAAGTACCCTGAAGTGATTTTTATGTTGGGGTTTACATCAAACAGGCAGAGGACATGACTGCTCTTCAGAAGGCTTTAACAAAGGTCTCAGGTGTTGCTTCACCTACCACTAAACCAGGTGAAACTAGAGACCCCTGTCAGGTCTATCAATATACCAATTCCTGTGGCCACACCCTAGTTCACTACTTATCAAAGTGGGTTAGGTTAGAAACACAAGTATTTGGAGCTATTTAATTAATCAAACCACTTTAAAAAATGAGGCTAAGAGCAACCACAGATACAGTGTGGGGTTTGGGGAAATGCTAAGCTCCAGTTAATGAGGCAGAGCAGTAATCTGTAGCTGGGGCAGTAGATCTCATGTAGTTTCTGCCAGAACTGGCTGCACTTGGAGTACAGCACTTGTCCTGCCTTCTCGCTGTCGGACAAGAAGGCACCTGCAGTGCTGCCCCATTTCAGTGGCAGTTTTGCTAGGTCAAGGGACCCCTCCACCCCTCTGACCACCAAAATTCTCTGAAAACTGCTGCCCTCTATTCTGCTGGCCCAGTCTTTCAAAAAGTTGCTCTCTATTTCAGTTTGGGCAAACCAAAATGGACCTGCAAAGACCTGTCATTGAAAGTGAGTGGCTCATTTCAACACAGGTTGGGGAGCGACCAGACAAGTTACACTGGCAGAACCTGGGAGGTGGAAATGTATGGTGGGGGTGGTAATGAGCAGCTAAGGGTTCCCTAAGTGTTCTTCTGGTAGCCTAGCTACAGCCAGAACTAGCTGTGTGTACACAGGAAACCAGCATCCCTGAGCATCCTCTTTCATTCATGGAGAGAGTTGGGTGGCTGTAAGACATACTTCATCCTGCTAAGGTTCTGAATCACCCTTTGAAGTTATAAAACCCACATAAATATAAGAAAGTGATTCATAAATCTAGATTATTATTTTTCTGATATAAATAGAGAAGCATTTCCATCACAATTCTCTGAAGTACTACATCTGATTGACAAAAACAGGGGAAAGGGTATTTTTAAACTTTAAAATTAATACATTTTAAGACAAGTTTAGGTTAGTGATAGGTTCTCTGTTAACATACAATGAGAAAAAAAAACCAAACTAGTGAGGTTTTTTTTGTCCCACAGCATTAAACCCTGCTGTCAATAATCAGTAAGAATTTAACCATAGGGACTATTACTAGAAAAAGCCAAATTAGATCAGCTAAAATTTAATAGTTGTTAAAAAATTTTCTAAATGTGGTATGTATACATTTATTTATGTTCCTAAAATGTAAGGTTTTGTTTGTATTTTTTTTTCTTTATATGCTGTATAAAGTTCATCTTAATTGAAAATGTGAAGAGTCCACCTTGACTAATGACAAAATGCTGCTACAACACAGGAACGATGTTTCTGAGCTTGTCATTTAATGACACTTTGAACAGCTCACGTCAGTGCTCCTAATGTTCTGTTGAAATTCTGGACCAGCTAAACAAAACAAGCAGTTTCTCTGCACCCCCTATTACTAGCTCTCTTCAGGCTTTGCTTAGATTTTCTCTGCCATCAGTTCATCTGCCTCAAACTGAAAAAGTAGAGAGAATGCAAAAGATCACAAACTGTAGCTGCAGTGGTCTGGCTCAGAGCTCCTGAGTTTGCAGCAATGAAATTTCTCTTTCCTTTACACTGAGGCTGCATCTGCTTCTGGGTAAGAATCTGCTGTTAGATGTTAAATATGAATCAGTCTTTTGTAAGGCTGCACTGGAATGCAGAGGTTAGTTTACTGGCTATTTTGTAGCAAAGAAGTATTGTAAATATATAGTATTTCCATTTTCCTTGTGTATGTTTTCCTGGGCTAACTGTGCTTATCAGTTTTTGTGTGTATTTAATGATAAATATATCAATAAATTATTGATTCAGCTGACAGGAACAAAAAGACAATGCAATGGGAAACGTTGTCAAATAATGCCTCTAAATAGGGTAATTTAAACGGGAAATCCTAAATCAACTGCTAAATAATGTAGTAAGTAAACATATTAACCTGTAAGTAAACATATCAACCAGACACAAATTATGTCATAAATTATGTTTGTTGATATATCAAAGTCTAGTCATAGCACTCAAGGAACAGTTAAGGAAACCCAGGAAATAAAGATAATGGATAATTTTATGGAGTTTATATATTGCAGCTTCTAAACACTTATTTAAAAAAAAATAAATTTCCAGAGTGCTGTTTTAGAATCATCATTGAAAACCATTACTGCAGGAATGCGTGGTTCTGTAAACGGTATACAGTCATTGTGCTGAAAAAGCATTTGTTGGTGAAATTTTGTCACTATTAAAAAAACCCCAAACAAAAAGCCTGTATATGCATGTATATACATATGCATATCTCATTCTAATGAGATATATTTATAACAGTTTTGGCATGTTAGATATGGCTGTATTTACAAACCATTTTTTCTTTACAGCATGCTTGCACACATTCTTTAGTTTTTTTGTTATGTGCAGATCTTTTTTTTTTTCCTGAATTAGTCTTATAATTATCCCTTCTAGTAAAAACAGATATGAGAATATAATTAGTCCATCGTTTTTCTGTGACATGTTGCTCCTAACACCCTGAAATAAGTAAAACCAAACAAAACTGAAACAAGCATCATCACCTCCCAGACACATGAAACTTTACATCACGCATTGTCTTCAAATCCAGGACACATCACTGGTGGGATTTCCCAAAGATTTGATGTCAACTATCTGCTGCCACTGAAAACTTTGAAACCATTGCCTTCGATAGAAACAAAGTGAGGCCAAAGCTGAGCCCTTCAATAAATCTTTTCCCTGACAACTGCAAAGACATAAACCATTTGAAAATATGAATGATACTTAAAACGTTTACAAACTGCCTGACACATTCTGTAGAGGCCTTGAAACTAACAGAACTAAAAAGAACCCAGCCTTCCTGAAAATTCATATTTCTTCTTCTATTCCCCAAATGCTAAACTATTATCCATTGCATGCATTGTTTTTTCTGTCCCACCGCATTAAACCCCGCTGTCAATAATCAGTAAGAATTTAACCATAGGGACTATTACTAGAAAAAGCCAACCTGTTACTAGAAAGGGAACCTGTGCAGCTGGGTGAACAGTGGAAGTCAGCAAATACAGTAACAAATGTTTTCAGTGACAAGTTGAAGGGATCCTGTACTTGCTAATTTAGACATCTGGAATTTAAACTCTGGAGAACTTTAGTGAGAAGAGAGTTATCTGGAGTTGGCTGACGATCTCTTTTTGTTTGGTCATTTTTATTTAACAAACAGGTACCACAGCTGAGGCAATGTGCCCAGTATGGACTTTACTGATGTAGCAATGCTAAAGTCAGAGCTTTCTAACTGAAAATTGCAGAGGCCTACAACATATATCAGCATATCTCATACTGCCACTTTATAGAACTGGGTTTTTTTCCAGTGTGGTGATGATGTAAAGCCTTAAGAGATGTTTCTGGCATGCCCTAGTAGGTGAAGCAATCACTCCCGTGGGGATCAGCTTTGTATGTACAACTAGTGTGTCTCCTGGGTTTAATTTCCTTAATCCTAACTGCCAGTAGAAGTTGTGATGATTGATTTTGAGGGTTCACAGTGCAGATTTCAATAAAGATGTTAAAGTATTAAAAGACATTGGTAAACTGAACCTAGATGTACTGATTAAGTGAACTTCTTCTTAACTCTTGTGAGAAGAAGTCAAAGCTGCTGGAGTGCAGTATGCTAATGGCTTCTGAAAGCACTTCAACATTGCATTTTAGTCAAACTGCCTCAGTGTTTTGCTATAGTTCCTTTATATGCCAGACATGTATTTGAAGCGGAGGGGAGGTGAGATTGCTCAGCTATACTGAGTGCCATTTATCTTTAAAACTTTCCTTAAATTAGGATTTAAGGACATAAATTAGGAACTTGATTTTATATTTAAACATACAATTACTTATATATGCACATCTATACAATATGTACAACATGTCATAGAAAATGTAAAACAATATACATTACCTCACATATATTGTAGTATGTTATTGTAATATTTGTTGCATATGACATATTGTACTTTAGATACAGAATAAGATATATGCTAAAAAGTTACATTGTTGATTTAAGGTTTCTGTGGCTTCTTACATGAAAGTTTTCCTTAGAAAGGAAATTAATGGATTCACAGCTTCAAGACCACATCTGCAGCTTTGTGTGCTTCTTTGTTTCCCTTTAAATACCTTATCTACAGCTATGTATGCAGCTAGATTACGAAAAAGAAATTTGTTATTATCATTGTTACCTTGTAATGCAGACGTAATACTTCTGTTGTGGAATCGGTGTGCCTGAGCAATGGTGTAACACACAGCATATGCTTCATGCTCCAGCAGGAAGCAACCAGTTTTCAGTCAGCTCTGCTTGTTAGCCCAGTGTAACACTCATTGTGTGGGGAACATAGAGACATACTCTCCACCACTGACTAAAAACATTGCCAGGTTTGACCGTTACACTGTGAGACATGGAGAAGAGATGCATGTGAAAAATGAAATCCTATCCCTATTAAAACTGAGGGAAAAAGACACCCCAAACCTCTCATTGAATTATTTAGGCTCAGATTTTCAAAGCACAAGATACAGAATTATTGTCCTTTTTTTCCTTGGAGAAGATTGTTGCAGTGTAGAGTTCAGACACATTCCTAAGACATATCAAGACATGAAAAGACCTGTAGGGTTTGCCCTTGAAATGATACATATTCTCAGGACAAATGCAATACAACCACCATAGCTGAGAAATCATATCTTTCTTGAAAGCTTGCACCTATATCTATAAGTGAACAGCATAGCATTGAAAGTTGCAATCCCTTTTTCTTGTGCAGGACTTACGAAATTTTTGGGTGGAGTCCTGTCAGGTTCCTGCACTGTGTGTGGTCAGAGGAAGGTGGCACTAGGAGTTACAGTCAGCATGCTCTAAGGTTTTGGCTTACCTACACCTAACCAGTGCTGATGGTAATTCCAGCTCTGCTCTGGCACTTAGGCACTCAACATTTTAAGAGGGATGTCTCCTCTCTTCATGATGTGTGGCAGCAATGCCTTTTTAAGAATAGGAGCTGATTGACAAACTTGAAATCCGTGGTCTTTTAGCTGTGTTGTCTGAACATCTGCTGCCTGTTGGAGCTGCAACTGCCAGTAATTTATCAGCACCAGAGAAATGAAAAAAGTCTTTGAGTTCCACCCAGTGGAAAAGAAGATGTGATCCTAGGCTTCAGAGCCTTAGGTCCTTTACCCAGGAGGGGGGAGATCTAGCTTTTTAGTTTCTGCTCCAAGAACTCTTCATGAATTTTCTTCACTGAATGTTTCTTATAAAATGAAGAAATTGTCAAAGCAGATCTCAGATCCGAGATGTTTCTCTAAGGCCAACTAGGCCTCCTGACTGTATTAGTTCTTTCTTCTTGGGGAGATAGAGAAACATCATAAGTTTGCTGCTTCAGCTGGTGCAGATGTGATGTAGGTGCTGAAATGCTTCACATACACCTTCAGAAGAAAGCTGAAAGATTTGTTTCAGATTTTCATTTTAGACTTGGACATATCCAAGTTTGAGGCCTGAAATAATTGATTTTTTGAAATTATTTTTTATGGTTATATCAGTATTTGATTTGATCCACATCAGCTGGATTTAGCCAACATCATACAATATGGATGAAGTGTCAGAGAACAGAAAAATGAGACAAACACAACCTCATGGCTGAAAGCTGAAGTCAACAAAATCAGTTAATAATAAGGATTAGCTTACTTATGGAGCAGATAACTGAAGAGTGTGCTCCAGTTTCAAAATTAAGAAGAGAACTTTTGCCAGAATGTGTATGTAGATAAGTTACTGGATTGAAGGACAAGAACTGCAAGATGAATTCCCATAGCTCAGTGCTAAGATTATTTTAAACTTTTATGGACAGTGCCCCACTGAAACTCTAAGACCTTTATGCTTTTCTGAGGAGACACAACTTGCTTATTCTGCCTGTGTCTGGAATTGTTTTTCAGGTCTCCTATGGTTTTAACTGCACTGTTGTCAGCCTTTACTCTGGATGGGTACGAGACAGCTCCAAACCATAAACAGTGTAGCCATGGTTAGTAAGCCTGAGCTACTAAGCCTTTGCTGATAGCGTGGGCACAAGTTGTGCCTGCTTGGAGCACAACCAAAGCAAGCTCACATCTGCTTAAAAAAAAGAGGCAAAAAACAAAGTAAACATATCCCCTCTGTTCTTTTCCTGCTTCTTCCCCCCGCCTTTCTCTTTCCCTCTCCCTTTTTCTTTCTCTCTGTCCCACCCACGCACATCCACAAGAGTACTCACAGGAACTCCACCTCTATAAGCCCTCCACCCAGACAGTTCAAATTCCTGAGTGGGATCTCACAGGGCACACGTTTGTTTAGAGTGGTAACGTGGTGGTTTGGTATGAGGCCCCTTGTGCAGTTCCTTACAGTGAACTTGAGGAAAGAGCAGTTGCTACATTGACCCCTTTTAAGAGGGTTTTACTCAACCTACGCAGTGTTCATTTTTGCCTCATACAGCTGACTGAACCCAGAAAAGGGCAACATAGATCATGGAGGGGAAGCCACAGTGCTGAGCTCCAAACACTTTTTGGGGAGTTCCCCATTCAGAGGGGACAGAGTCACCCTAAGCTTCACTTAGGCCACGATGGCAGGATGTCAGTGTCCTGCCTCTCACAGCACAGACTCTGGCTGCAGGAATGTTAGTAGCAGCCCTGCTTGTTACTGACAGTAGCAGCCAATGATACATGAATTTTGAGTGACATTTTATGTGGCTACAAGACCATGGGCTTTTCTTGTGTGCAAAATAAGAAACAGGTTACTCATTCCCTAAATTTACTTTTAATCTCTCTTTTCTTCCACTAGCTAGGCACTAATTGTGTTGTACATCATCTTTTGCCATTTTTCTGGCACAAGAAACATGCTGGCACAATTCAGTGGAAATTCAACATTCATTAAGGTTTAACTGTACTGCTTGTGCATCACCTCTCTCTCTCTCTTTTTTTTTTTTCCCCTAAGATGACTGCTTTCAAGAATGAGACTAACAACCTTACAACAGGAAGCCCTCCATTTTAGACAGCTAAGCTACATAAGCTGCATCCTGGCTATCATCGCCTTGGATGCCTGGGATTTAGTTTTTCTGAGATTTTGGGATTTTTACCAGCAGGTTTTGAAAAGCATCAACAATCTTAGTCACCTACACACTTACAGGAGGACTGTGTTCTCAAAGAAGCAGTACTTTTTGACAGAACAACTATAAAAATGCTGAGAAGTAAAAGGATCATCACAGAATGCACACCTTTCTCTTTTTAAAATGTATAATCCTTACAGGGGATTACTGGTGGGTGAATATTAGAGCTGGTCTGCCTTCTAACTTGAAAGCTTGTTTCTCAGGCAAAGCTGTCTTCTGGCAAATTAAAGGAAATTGAGTTTCTCACGATTCTATTTCCCTCTGCAGAGGAGAAACTGATATAAGAGAAAGCAAGCTCACTTATTTCTCTGAATTCTACCTCTAGATATGTGTGTGTATTTGTGTGTAATATTTTTATCCTGGTGGCAAAACCCAAACAAATCAGATGCAGACCCCAGAATTTTCTTTTTTCGTATTATCTATGTCCCAAGGAAACATTAGGAAGGTAAAGATGGCTCTCCCTCATTCACTTTTTCCTGCTACCTGCTGGATGCTGCAGGTCCTGGAGGTTCATCCACTTGCTCTGTACATTGGTTAAATGTGAGAGAAATAAAAGTGCCACTGTTCTATTTGGAAGATACTTACATATGTCCACTATTACAGCAGTCATAGTCCTTAACAAATACACTATCCATAAATTCATTGCAGTCAGGCAGTGGTATTCCCATTTAAGAAAAGGGAACAGAGGGAAAGTGTAAATTACTTGCCCAACATTACATATACCCATGGTCATGAAAATGACATTTGTTCCCTGGCAGAACAAGGTTTGATTTGTTTCACAAGCTAAAATAGTGCATCAATTCATTTAATAAGCTCCAAATTGTTCCATAGCCCTTTAATCTCTACAGCAGTACCTTGTTATGGTGGAATTAATTATCATATAGTACCTAAACCAAATACAGATTTCTCATGTCTGCCAAGTAGATATAAAAATTTCACAGTATTTGGGATAAAATGGACAGTCAGGATTAGCAGATGGAGTGCAGAATTCCTCACTTTTAAAATAAGTTTTGGGGCTTGGAAAAATCAGTCAAAAAAACCTCAAGTCTCACATGATCTGACCTGCTGGAGAAGGTGAGAATTCCATTCCTATATCTTCTGCAAGTTAATTTCCTGTTCCCGCTTGACATCCTAAACCTTCACAGCCTGCACTTTAGGGCTATGCTATGCTGTGAGGAGGGAGAATCCAATTAATTATGTCCTACCTCGCATTCAGCTTTCAGCAACCAATTATTAGACAAAACCGGGTTGAAGCCCTCATTTGATTTAGGAGACTTGGGTGTCTTGGCATTCATCAGGATTTACTGATGTTGATAAATTGCTCTTCTCTGTCATGGCTCTAAATAGATATATCAGGTTTGTCCAAGGCTTCTTGCCGAGCCTTGATCTAAATGGTTTTTCATCTAAGAGTGTGGAGCAGTTGTTCTTTTATCTGGAACTGAGATATGGAGGTCAGAAGTAATGAAACTGGCATTTGTCTAATTATGAATTCCATTATTATTTTCTGTCTTCAAGCAGCTAGGGGTAAATCCACATGAGTCTGCTTCAGTAAAGCTCTCCTGAACTAGCGTACTGAGATAAATTAAAAGTAGCATGAGCCAAGTATGTCCTAGGATATCTTTATGTGCAGTACCTGAGAGAGCCTAGGTTGCAATCTGGAGACATGCTGTTGTTAGCTCGAGTGCAGCAGAATTGAAAGAGATGGGTCAGGAGTGTATTCTCTGTGCAGAGCTTGGGATGCTGCCTCCTGCCCCCCAGTCAGCACCTGTTTTTGTTAGCTTCCCTTTGAAGAGTGGTTGGAGGAATAACTTGCAGACAGATGCATAGAGCTACCTGGTAGTAAAGCATGAACTGATTGTACTGTTTGGTTTAGTTAAATGTCAAGATAATTGACAGGATGCTCAAAGGCCTGGGGCACTACTGCTATATTTTAAGACAGAGGGAAACCAACGAGCGGAAAAAAATACTACAGTACTTTAATTTTCCTTCCTCTCGGCCTCCTGTGTTCTTATCCAGGAGCCTTGTAACGTACTTTCACTTATTTTTCAGATTAGTACTGGAGACCATACCCACAATGGGCAGAAGTCTGCTCTTTCTCACACATGTACTGAACTGGAATTACTTGGGGTTTTTTTTCTCCTAAATTTGTTCTAAGTTCCTGTGAGTCACTGTATTACTTGACAGCTGAATTTAATGCATCTGATTGTTAAGTTCCCTAGCTGCTAATCTTCAAAGATCCCTTACTGACAAATACCATGTAATGTGTGTAATAGAATTGCTTCACATTTATGTTAAATAGCTCTGAGTTTTGTTAGTTAATGCCAGGTTATTCAGGCTGAACTCTTTCTTGCTATAACCAAAGATAAAATCTAATCTGTTTTGACTACTTTCATGCCACGTAATGTTCAAGTTTGTGCCATTTTTACACCAAAAGCTACAGAAAGGGACTTTTATGAACCTTCAAATTCTAATGAATTGCCTTGTACAATTGTGCTTGTAATCCAAATGTCTTGTTGAAGGAGTGGGTTTTTAAATGCTCATCACAATCATTAAGAGTATTCCTCATGGATGTAGCTTTGTGTTTGTAAAAAGAGTCTGTTTTTTCACAAATAGTACTTTCTATCCATTATTTCCTACCTAGCTGTTTTAAAAGTTTTCTCTCTAATTAATAATTAGAAAGGATGGGAAGAATTACCCATCACAAGTGAAAACCAGAGAATAGTGAGCTTATAATATGTGGGAAAATGGAGCCACAGTTTTGGTGAAAAAAAAATCAGTAAGTATTTTAAATACTCACCCCTGCAAATTTTGCAACCTAAATACTGTCGTGAATGTTACTAAAATATTCTCAAGTATAAGAAGAGCTTAAACTGATGAAAAGTGATTATCTGATAAGTGTAATGGCTGTACAGCTCAGTAGTCTGTGAGCAACTTTCCTGCTGCAGAAATTCCTGTTTCTGAAATGGAAGTGGTCCTCCTTCCTTCCATCACTGCATACCAGCTGCTAGGGGAGATTCACCTCCACCTCCACCAGACTTTTGCCTCAGCCGAGCTTGTGGAAATCAGGTCATCTTTTGGCACTGAGTGTCTGTATATCACCTTAAGCTTTCTTTTGTCAGAATGTCAGTAGCACTTGGTACTTTTATACTGCTTAACATTGGTATTATTGTTCTTCTATATGTCAGCCTGAAGATATAAGAGTATCATAAAGTGGTTCAGATGTCAAGGTGTTTCATTACTGTCTAATGGTTCAGTGCAGTTTTCTCTGCTCTCCTTAGCCTTACAGTAAAAGGTGACATATTTCTTCAGAAATAATTTATTACTTTACATATCTGATTAATAACAAATCAGGACATACATTAACAGAAAAGATATCTTGGACCTAACAATTAAATAAGCAAACAAAAGTAAACACCTAATTGCATTATTTATTCTTAGAATAATATTTTCAGTAGTAAATTTTTGGCTGGATAATCAGAGGAAAAGTCATTCCTGGCTTGAAGGAAGACATGTTAAATTTCTAATTTTTTATTGACTGCTTAACTAAGAACATAGGAAAGCAGGGTTAATCAGGATGACTCAGAGTGAAGAAAGCAACTGTGAGCTTTTTTTTATGGCCATGCAAATTTAAGTGAACTGTAAAGTTTTAGACAAACCCGTGTATGTTTATTAGCACATCAACTTACCTTTAGTAGATAACCTTCTATGAGCATACACCACCTTATATGCACTACCTTTTATAGAGGTCTCCAGAAACTATCACATTCTGTACAAAATCTAACATATAATTTAAGGTAGATATTCAGACCTGCACTTCATTTTGAGCAACCAAAATGTCTTTTGTACTTAATTTATAAAAGACTATTGAGGGATAATACTAATTATTATCTAGCAAGTGAATCTCACTGCTATTAATTATCAGTGAACCAAAATCTAAGTGACATAATTATCTTGAAAAATATCTGCAATAAGAACATGCCACACTGTATCATATCAAAGGCCCCAGTAACCAGAGTCCTGTCTCCAGCAGTGTTAACAGGTATCCTCTCCAGCAGAGAGGATCCACAACCTCATTAGCACTAAAATGGGTGCAATAGTTTCTTTCAGAAGCAACTGGTTAAAGCAGGGCAGCAATTTGATTCATTTCCTTTAACAGCAGTTATATGCAGTGTAGAAGCTACTTCTGAGAGAATAGTCTAATCTCCCTATGCAAAACTAGTCATTGGAACGACTAGAAATATTCATTTCTGGTTTACAGAAATGTCTTAAGATGTCTGCTTCTCTTCAAGAACTCCAAGAGCAACCTGCAGTGACTATCTCAGACAGAGACATTTACATGACCCCTTCCACAGGACTTTGTATTTTAAAACAAATGTCTATACATGAAGGTAGGACAAGGAAGCCAGGGGCACACCATTCATCTTCTCTGCAAACAAATGCAAGGGAGGTGCCCCAGGTAAAACAACTTCATTCAGACTCATTCATCTGGACATGTAAACCACAGCCAGAACTAACAAAGCTCATCATCTTTTAGGCTAAGAGAATTCACCAAGGAGCTCATTGTTTTCTGGCAAAGACTGGTGTTGAAATGGAAAGATTAGCAAAAGTGATCTGTACATGCAGTGAGGATTTTGAATGGGCAAAGTTTCATAAGCTGAGAAAACTATATAGTGAGGCAAGGTGGACTGAAGTGCTTAGAGAAGGGAATACTTGAACTGGATTTTTCTGAAGTCAAAACTGCAAAAAATAACATGATTTTTTAAACCCAGAAACTGGTATGAAAATGTTCAGAATCAAAGTGGACAATTAACCACATCAAAAGTATATCAGAAAAAAAGTAGACACACTTACTGAAATACAAAAAGAGACTGAACAGTTTCCTGGAGACCAAAAAGTGTAGACTAACTTAAAAATTGCTGGAAGTTCAGATGAATTAGATCCTGTAAAGGCAATTAAAATAGTAGATTTAACATATATCCTTATAAACAAAAGGAGAACCAGAAAAGAAAGCAGCAGATCTCATGTGGCAAAACTGATCTTACTTGCTTTTTTGCTAGTATGTCTGGGATAAATGGAACAAAATGTGGCTTATGTTCACCAGAAGTAGATTATATGATGACAACACAATTTTTTGAGGACAAAAAATATTTTCTCTGTGTTATCTTTCCCTTGAAATGCAATAGCTTTAATCCACTTGGATGTTGTTTACTCACTTTCTATTCCACACAGAGAATCATCCGTTTATGAAGAGGGAGTTATGTATAAGAAATGAAAAGAGGGTAGTTAGAACACAGATGACAGGAGTCTGTGCTGAAAACAGTCATAATACTAGAGGGAAGTATGTGGCAAATTTCCTCCAGGAGCAGTTTTGCTCTGTATCAATCTCTAACTTAATATTTTCATGTAGTAGGTATTGTCATGGGAAAATGTGCATGTCCTAATGAAATATGATTATGATGATGATGATGATGGTGATGCAGAATTGAGAGGCAACATTAACATAGAAAAGGATTTGTATATTGACAGTATAAAACAGAATCAGAGGACATAAAAGAGAACTGGAGAAGAGTTTTAGGATGGAATGGCATGTAACAATACAACATGCAAAGCAATAGGCTTGGGAACAGAGAACAGGAATCTCTGCTGTTACATAGGTGTTCAGATGACCACAGAACAATGTGGTACATAAATGATATGACCATGGAAGAGGCAAACATGATTTCAGGAAGTGTGAGTACCATATGGCAAAGCTGCTCCTGGACTATTTTGGGTGGACTGCCATTCTTTGAGGCAGTTCTGGTGATCATTTGTCCCAGAAATTTTTCCCTGCAGAGAGAGTTGCCAGGCTTCTATTCTTTGAGCCTTCACATTCTTCCAACACTAGCCCAGAGGGCTCAAGACATCCTACACTCCACCGGGCTGAACCAAGTCCCAGGATAGGCAATAGGTACTTTCACAGTCATGTTATAAAATCAGCACTCTGGTGGGCTCTATTCAGCATAATCCTTACACTTTGAGCTAAAACCTCACCTCACCACAGACACACACACACACAAACACAGGTGTGATGATGATGTTTTGGACTCACAGTGTCACTGTGCTGTCTCCATGGAGACCCAGCTCAGGCACTGGGCAGTGTGTGCACGAGCAGCCTGTGCTTGAGGAGATTTCACTTAGGACAGTGTGGATGCTCTGCACCACTGATCTGAAGGTTCTCTGGGACAATGCCTGCAGACAGAAACATGGACACAAGCTGCCTGTGGACATTCAGGACCAGCATCTACCACCTTGCTATGATCTAGGCAACTTTTCTAGCTGTGACTGAAACACACTAATTCCTTCCCTGATCTTTGTGATGCAAACTCTCAAAGCAGCTCTTGCAGCTACCATGAGGATACAGTCCTTTTTTCCGCTGGCTATCCTAGGAAAGTGGGACAGTTGCTAAAATCTTAAGTAAACAATTTGTTGCCCCTTGACCAGTCTAAAGGAATGTCTTGCTAAATAAGAGAGGTGTGGGACCACTGACTTTTAGCCAGTTGCTTTGGTATCATACTTAAGACAAAAAATACATTATTTATTCCAATTGTAAAGTAGATGTCACAATTATAGAAACAAAAAACAACTGTCTAATCTATTGGTACCAAATCAACATCTAAGAAAAAAAATCTCTTATCTCTTGTCTACAGTCTGCTTTGCAGACAGACAGAGTCTCGTAGACACACCGCTATTCTGGCAAACACACAGAGCCAGGGAGTGAGCTTTAACACCAAAACCCATGGCTGTCCTATTAAAAGTTCTAAGGAAACTAAGGGGAAGGTGCCTATGTGGATATGTAACTGTTTGTCAGCTTACCCCTGGCTCTGCATTTGACCACTCTATCTTATTCTCTGTAAGATAAAAAAGCCCAGACACAGTTTTGGGGGTAGCTCAATCCAGAAATCAATCCGGCAGTCAGTTAGGATGAGACTATCAGGTTCAACTCCCACAAAGTCCTCTAATAAGCTTTTGCTTCCTAGAGAACACAATCCAAACCCTCCAGTTTCAGACTCCAATGACATGAAAGTGACAGTCTAACATATAGTCCTGAAGTTATTTCAGGGACTTTGTGATTAAAATGAAAAAAAATACGTGAGATAATAATTATGTCATAGGACCTTGTGGGCAATATGTAAGATACAGAAGAGACTCAATGCCAAGCAGTCTGTAGTTTGTACATGATTTATTTCTCTAGAAGGGACTGGACCTAAGCAGTGGGGACTTTTGCTTTTTTGTTAATCCATAATATCTATCCTCAAGGTCAAGCACTGGTCACAGTTCTCCCTTTTTTACCAGCATAGATGTACCCCTTTCTTCACTGATTCTTTCTCTTTGCTCTACTCACATATTGTGTTCCACAGCAGGAACCACCTACTAGTATACCATCCTAACTCCCACAGCCACTGTTTCTTTAGAAGTTTCCAGGGAATCCATTCAGATTCAGAAATCCTGACCAAAAATTATTTAGTTACACAAGAGATGATCTTCCTCCTGTTGATTTAGGAATACATTCACCTTTTCAAGGTTGGAAATGTCACACTGCCAGAGCATGTGTCATCCGTACTAGGCTGACTTTGACTTCACATGTAGTAAAACATCTTCCTTTGTCATGACTCTGTTGCATACATTTCAGTGTGAAGTGTCTCCATCTACTGAGCTGCTATTTTATATCAACCTGTGAATAGGATAATGTACTTCTTACAAACATTTTTACATGAGTTTAACAAACCCCATTCTTTACAAATTCTTGACTAACACAGGAAAATAATATTATTTACCATTTTGGATGAAAATGAGTTTGAGGTTCTTCTTTTATGATAGGAGACAAAAAAGTTTAGCTTGGGTAGCTTAGCAAAATAAGAAGAGCTGCACCATAATTCAGGTTGGAAGAGAACTCTGGAGGTCACTCAGTTCAACCTCCTTCTTAAAGGCAGACCTAAATTCAAAGTTAGATTAAGTTGCTCAGGTTTTTGTCCATTTGAATTGAAAGTATCTCCAAGAACTGAGATTCCACAGCCACTTTGGGCAACTTGGTTTGGCACTGGGACATTCTTCGAATTGTTTGGGGGATTTTCTCCTTTTATCCAGTCAGATTTTGTTTGTAGCTGTTTGTGCCTGTTGCCTCTCATCTTTATTTCTGACTATGTTGAAGAAAACTCTGTCTTCTCTATAAGCCCCTGGTGATAATCCCCTAAGTCTTCCTTCTGTTTAACAAACCCGCATATCTCAGCCTGTCCTCTGCGTTGACCTTGAATATACAGGATGTCCCTTTCCCTCCTCAGTTTTGATTTTTGTAGAATCAGTTTCAGCATTTCAGGCTAGGACAAAATTTTCCAATACTATCTTAATCAGTTTCTGCCAGCAGTGACCTCACCAGTGTGGACAGGAGAGTTCTTAGGGTTTAGGGAACATTTGCAAAATCATTAGTTGGAACAAGAATCATACATTTAAGGTGTAATTAATTCTAACCAAATACATGTAAAAGTTCCCAGTCTGGGGCATTCAGGGATAAATTTTAAAAAACATTTATGGCTTCTAAGATGGCTAGATGCAATCAGGTCTAGTTTTCAAAAGTAGGAATTGTACAAATATAAGACATGTACATTACAAAA
>VWZT01004839.1:433692-456670 GCA_013397055.1 Pachycephala philippinensis | reverse complement strand
AAAAAAAAAAGGAAAAAGAAGAACTGTATCTCAGTACAGTCCTAGAAGCTGATGCCTCACAGAAAGTCTTCCGCTTTGGCAGTGGGTACACATACACCAGAAGAGAAGAGATTGTTGAGTGTTTCCTTCTCTGCTCTTGCAGAAATGAAGTCCTTTATTCTGTTTACTCCTAGGATCACTGTATTGTTCGGCTGGTAATTATGGAAGGAAAAGAGAGAAATGAAAACTGACACGGTGTCACAAATGAGTGTGTTTGAGATTGGTCTCTAAGACCATGGATTATACCTGAGGTCCAGAATGAGCCACGTGCAGGCTGCATACTGCATGTCCTGCACTAGAAGTATGTGAAATTCAGAACAAGTGATTAAAATTCAAAAGCTCTTGCTGAAGTGGAGAGATACAGACCGAAAGAGTTCACTGGGATGAATTCCTACCTCTTGGCTATTGCTATCCACCTTTCTTGGGAAGCTCAGCCTTTGCTAAGCAAAGCCTTAATGCAATGCTCAGTGTTACTGTGTTGAACATCCTCTAGCAGCACATTTGGCTTGATATTAAAAGGAAAATAATTCAGCTAGTGAGCTGTACAGAGCTATTGCCTGTTCTAAAATTGCAGCTATGCTTACTGTGTCCTCTTGACTAGTGATCAGATCATAGAGACTCTACATTTGTTTACAAATAACTTTCATTTTGAATTAATGGCAGTGGTGCTGCTAATGTTTTGAGCTGATGGCAGATATAATCATGTCTTTTTTTCATGCCTAAGCTGATCAATTGGAAATTAACCTTGGTGACCAGATTCTCTGAGGTGATCAGCATAATGGACCCTTGTTAGCAGCATGAATTTCAGGAGCATATTTCATTCATATAATACTGTTAATATGGATCAGATTGTACAATTAGGTTCTATGATTTTTAGGGACTCAGATGTTGTCAGTAGGAAAAATGCATTTCTCTTTTCAAGCAAAAAGAACACTGCTGGCTTGTTCTGAATAGATCCCATTGAATCACCTTGTTAGCATCTCTTAATGACTTCCCTGCTTCTTTTGACTCTTCCTAAAGAAAAAATGGATAGTATTATTTTACAGCAGATTCCTGCTTTGCATTGGGAAGATGAAGATGAAGATTAATTATGCAACAGAACCTCAGTATCTGAAAGCCTGTGACCCAAACTTCTCTCTCTAACAAACTACTTCTTCCACTATTATCTTCCACTTTTGTATTGATTTGCATTTAGCTGAAAATCCTTGATGTCACCTAACTGATTCAGACAACCAGGATTTCACGACTAAGCAATGGTGCCCCAGTAATCTATAAAAAGTTAGAATGTTCTTTCTAGAGTGACATTAAGAAAAAACCCATGAACTTGCATCTCTGTGTCATGGTACTGTTATATTGTGCATGTTCTCATGTTCTATTGCATTAATTGACTTAGAAAAGTTAAAAAAAAGAAGAAAAATGAAACAATCTATGAACCAATTTATGGAATACATATTTAGATTTACTCAGAAAGACAAGATAAACTCCCAAAACATAATTATGTTTTTATAGCTTGTTCAGCTTAAGCAGCAGTTTGAGTTCAGTGGGACTTGAATTTATTCCTAAATTGTTTGCTCATAATTTGATATTAGATTGCCAAGTAATGCGTTATTCTCTGCTGTTTTCAAAATGTGAGATTATAGCTTAGTATATACAGAATGAAAAGGCTCTGTCAAGTCTTTGTTTTCTTGTCACCATGACCAGCAAAAAAAGGAAGAAATCCACAGCACAACTAATCATGCCAGGCAGTAAGACAGTAAACCATCTCCCCTCTGTTTTTGCCTTTTTCCAGCCCTGTACCATTTGAATCATGATAATTCTTTTTATTTATTATTTTCTGTCAAGTTCTAGTCACTGGCTTCTTCCTCATCACTGTTTTGTATTCTTGACTTCTTGTCTTACAGAATTTCTGAAGACAAGGCAGCAGTAGAAACACATGAGTTCACCAATGACTGATGCAACCTACTAAGCACTCCTTAATTAGAATAATTAAGGAAACCATTAAGGAAACATTTGTTACACCCTTGCTTTTGTAAATGATGTACTGCAGATCCAACGACAAATAAAGGCAGATAATTTTTCTTACAGAGGACTCTGTCCTCTGTTTTCCCTGTGCATACTTTTCAGCTGTAAACTTGGGCCAGGCTCTGTCCAACTTTTCACCCAGTGAAATGATTCTTTATTTATTTTACAAAGAGCTAACAAAAAAATTGTGCTGCTCTTTGCTCAGGAGTGTCTAGCCACACCCTCAATGCTGTATATCCCTCCCAGCAGCACAGCTGATATTTAACAACTATTACAGAATGATAGAGGATGTTCACCCACTCATTTCCAAAATGCTTTTGGGAATAATGTGCTCCACTTGACAGGGCATTCCTGCTGAATGAAGCTTGAAGGAAATAATGTCAGCTCGTGCTCTTTGTCTTTGTTAACAGTCCCCTGTTTTCCATTAACATTAGCTGTGTACAAAGCTCAATATTGAAAGATGACTGTATGCTGATTTTCCAGACTGGCAAGCGGAAAATTGGCCAAAAATATATTACTAAGCACAGGCTAGACAACGTTAAGCACTAGCAGTTTAAAAAAAAAAAAAAAAGTAAAGACAAAGAGGTATATCCATCTTCAACTGATGGACTTTCAAGGGATGATCTATTGTGAGGAGTCTCACTTGTCACCCTTGAAGAAGCTGCTTTACACCAGCACCATCACGAGTAGCTTCCCATCCCAGCAGTCAGCGTGGAGATGGGGAACGAGTGCACTGAGCTTCTCATTCATACGTGTGTCAACATTCTGGGTTTAATGAACTGCCTTTCCACAAATCCTGTGAGAGCAGCAGTCCTGTGGGGATAGTTGTCTGCAGGGATTAGGTACAGAGCTTGGGATATACACAAGAGCCTTGTCAACAACAAGGTTCTTGCGCATAACAAGGCTTTGGGCTGTCCCACAACCACAGGCAAAGTCAAACCCCTTTTATCAACCTCTGCCCCCTGCTTCCCCCAGTAGCTTTGCTGCTATCTGGTTTTCCATCACACATGGAATAAGAGGAAAGGATGACCATCCTGGAGTGGGAAATGTGACAAAATAAAGAGTGACCGGCTTAAACCCTCCCATTCTTCCTTTTCCAGGGGCTAAAGATACTGTGAAAATACAGGACTCTTCCATCTGGAGAGGAGAAAGCCAGGGGGGATTTTAGAAATCATGTAGGTGTTAGTTAAACTGAACTGCTAATCACTGAAACCTGCAATATTGGAACTAGGGAAATACACTGAAACAAGTGATAGAGCATCCATATCATCTTTACACAGTGAGTAGTGAACTTCTGTTGCCACAGGGGACTGTGGGGGCAGATGGTATCAGCAGCTTCAAATGAGGCTGGACAAATTCAGGCCAAAGATCTGACAGCCAGACCATGATTCTGTGTTTCTATGATTCTATGGCCCCATGATTCAGATACTAAAGACAATGAGCAGGGATGTCCCCTATGATACAACGAGTGTGAATTATGCAGATTACCTCTGTCCCTGGAGGTATTTAAAACCTGGGGACATAGTTTAGCATTGGATTTGGCAGTGCTGGGTTAACAGTAGCCCTTAGAGGTCTTTCCAATCTAAATGGTTCAATGATTCTACAATATTGTAAGCATTGTCCGTTCAAGACCAGGTGTCTGAGATAGCTTCTGATTTCTGCTTGGCAGCCAAGGATAGCTGGGGCAGCAGCTGGATTGCATTTGGAAATGTGCCTGTGGAGGCTGTCCCTTCTCTTGTTAGGCTGAGGAGACAAGTCTCTGTGCTTGATGAGGTTGCCTAAACAGCTTCACAAACGGCCACAAGTGATTATGTTTAGAAAGGCTGTGAAGGGAAGCTAGAGACAAATCTTTGTCAGTCTAAGTGTGGAGAACATCCTTCCTGAATGCTTTCCTTGGACACAAGAAAATTGTGAGTTATGGTGATATTTTAATACTATACAGCTCTGCTTTGGAAGATTACTTTGAAGAAATTCTGATTTACAGCAATAATCACATAGCTAATGATTTTTTTTCAATTGAAGAGAATGAGCATAATCTAGTTATAAAAACTTGAGAAGAGTGTGACCAGTTTTTACACCAAAGCCAAACAGGATGACCCAGCTAATTATAGTTCTGACATCCTGATATCAATCCTGGGCAAATTAATGGGATAACTGATATGGGACTTGATTCATCAAGAATTAAAAGAAGGGAATATAATTAATACCAGCTAATAGGACTTTACTGAAAAGAGATTTAATCCTGCTATGTTGATTTTTTTAAATGATATTTCATGTTTAATCTGTAAAGATAATAGAGTAAGTAAAAAATGCATGACCTGATACGTCACAACAAAAAAAAATACACACATATAAAGTTAACAGATATGTATTTGATATGTAGTAAAAGAAGGGTAAATTTTTTCACTGACAGCATCTCCAAATGTAGTCATAAATTTGGAATCACCAGTGGCCTGGTGGTTCTAACTAGTCCCACGGGGTTCAGCTGAGGGGCCCAGACTTGCAACAAAATTCTGATGCTAATGATATTTGAAGACAACACAAGAGGGTGTGAAAGCAGTAAGTAACAGAGAATGAGACAGACAGCATCATGGATTGCTCTTCAAGTGTGCTGAACATGCACTTCAGGACAGTCTGAGGGAAACTGGACACCTGTGGGACAGAAGAAATGCAGGTAATGCTTGAGAATGGAGGAACCTGTCCTGTTGGGCAGTGGTTGTGAAAAGAAGTATGTTGGAAAGATGTAACTGCAAAGTCTGACTGTGGCCAGTTGTAAGAGGTGGTGCAAACTAGTGAGAAAGCTCAAGTAGCATTGCTGCACTGCGTAGTCTCCTTTGATTTCTTGATTTTACTTCCGTAGAAACAGTGTTTCTATAATGGGCCTTCATCTCCCTGCTCTTTGTGGCGTGAATCTCTTTCACTCTTAGCAGCCTCATCGGTGCTGGACTCTTCCTGCATGGAAACAAAACAAGTTTCTAGGGTAGACAGGATCAAACGTGGTCTGGAGGAACCCATCTCTCTTCACTGAGAGGAGATGATATCTGTGAACTAGCAGAGACTAAGCCTCTTCCTTCTATTAGACAGAGCTAAAACTGAGTAAAATTAGGGCCTGCTTGATAGCCAGAATTTTAGACGTACTTAGAGACCACAAATCCTTTTGAGTGTGAATGGTGATTGGACTATCTGACACTGAAGTTGATTAAGATGTCTTTCTAGTCAAGATAAAATGACAATACTTGTTAAAATGGTTTGAAGTGGTTGTCTGTGTTCCCTGGAGCTGTCTGTGATCCTTCAGACCAAAAGAACTTACAATATTGAAATTAATACACTTTGTACCACAAGCACTCGCCATATGACATGAAGAACAAAAATAATGTGTTACAGAAGCTAATATGCTGCAAATTATTTTCAAGGGCTTGAATGAGTTCAGCAGTAGAAAAAGGTAAATGAGAACATTTTTAGAAGAAATGCATTAACGGAGTTTTGAATTGAGAAGCCGAGAGAGCATTTAGACAGAATTCAGCAAAACAAATGTTGGTTACAATCAAAGCTATATATTGTAAAAGATGAATTGATGATACAACACGAAAATGTGTGTGATCCTATTTATTGTTCTAATTGGCTATGTCTTGATAAATACCAGGAAATGATTGATTTCTCATCACAGATGCTTTGTGAGTTTGGTAGTGGTGCAGCATAAGCAATTTTAACAGCTGTGTATAGTTATTACAATTCACTAGCTGAAACAGTAATTTTCTTTAAATATTTTCGATTACTTAAATTAGCTCTAAGGTTAGAGCGTTGCTTTTCCTCGGGGATACTGCAGGTGCATAAACCACATAGTGAAAAACTGAAACCCCTGTTTTTCTTGCATTTTGAGTGAAATCCTGTCAATACATTATCTTCAGTGAAGGTGAGTTTTCATCCACTCTTTCCACTATTTCTGAGTTTTATGAACATTGGATAATGACACTGAACACAGTAGTAATACCTGCCTGTGCTTGCAGGGCGGGACCTATATGTGGAGAAACTCTAACAAGGGAATATTTGCAGAGCTTGCTCAGGGTTGTCAAGAAAACTGTTATTATTAGAACACTTTAAAAAACTCTTTTATCAGGGAGAGTCTGAGTTCAGGCAGTTCTAAATGTACTGAAGGGATATTTGAAATATTTAATTCCATTTCTTAGTCTTGAATAT
This sequence comes from Pachycephala philippinensis, assembly GCA_013397055.1. Lineage (NCBI taxonomy): Eukaryota > Metazoa > Chordata > Aves > Passeriformes > Pachycephala > Pachycephala philippinensis. The sequence goes on along the minus strand of VWZT01004839.1, from coordinate 450,412 downwards.
TCATTAACTTCAGAAGAAAAACTCATGACATAAGATTAAGACCATAACTTCAGGAAATCCATAGCTTGGAATGACTGACTGGGAGAATGACAAAGCTTAACATATAGTGAAAAACATTGTAAAATTCTACTCATTTTGGCCTCAAACTTAACTGAGTTAATTCACCCCCCATGTGGAGACTGTGCTACAATGACATTGTTAAATAACTACAGTGACATACATTTCAATTACATCTTTATATCCAGCCTCTTGTCATTCAGTAATCAGAAAATAATGGCTAACTTAAAAAAAAACATATATACAATCACAGTTACTCAGCTATTATCATTCAGTAGTTATTGAACTACTTGTGCCACAAAGTGAAGCAGCAAGTAAATTAATGAGAAGGTTTAGTGATAAAAGTGATTACTGGTAATAGAAAATAGCTATGGCAATCTGAATTCAAAACAAAAATGTACATTGAAGAAAACTCCACATCTAAGCTATCAAAATGATGTGTTTTTTAGAAGGCTTTCAGAATCTGTTTGGAAAATTTTGTAGACACAAGTAAAACTAGCTTATAATGCCTTCCTTGTGTCCTTGGACACAAGACGTAGAACTAAAGGGAACAGAGAGTACTAAAGGAAGCTATTTTTTTGCGTAAAGAAGACCGCTAGATGTAGAGATAACAGAGCCATGTATCAGTATTTAGATTTTAAAATATTTTGTCAAGAGTTGTATCAATTTGTTGTTGTCCTCAGTTTAAAGGATGTTGGACCATTGAGGAGCACGTGTCTTAGACGTATGGAGGAAATGCTGTTGAAAGACTGTGAGTCTGAAGAAGTTATAAATACAAATAAAAGGAACACCAATGCTGATACGTGTGTTGGAAGCATATTACAGGCAATTATTCAGAAATATATATCATTCCATAGCTTATGAGAAGGAAGCAGGGGAGGATTTTTTCTTCAAAATAAAGCAACAGTTCATGAATTCAAAATAAAAACTCCTAGTCTGTTCGATATTTGTCCCAGCTGGAGAAGAAACTAATATGGACATTTCGGTTACATTGTGCACCTCCATGAAAACAGGTGATTGAAACACTGATAGCATGGAAGCAAATTTCCTACAACCATTCCTGCATGCTCCCATTCCCTAATGTAATTCACCACATTTAATGTAATTAATTTGGAAAGAAGGAAGTGCAGTTTTCCCAAAGGAATTTCTTGACTGACAGCTGTTTTACATAATCAGTGCAGAAACAGCAGTAGTGGAGCATACTCCAGCTATTACCTCCTAATGGACATTTACTTTGCTTTGCTACTGTTTTGCTCGGCACAAAAGGTTGCAACACAGATAGGGAGATTCAATTTAAATTCCTTCCCCCATTAAATGAATTTTTTAGCTAAGTGTGCACGTTACAGAACCTTTTGCTTTGGGGCAATAATGAGCACCCAGTGCACTGTCAGTCTGCAAGACACCTGGATATTCCCCAGAAATACCTGGGTGCACCACAAACTGAGTATAATTCCAAAAGTCCTCCTTGCTAATGAGAAAACAGTAACATCTTACACGCTATTAGCTTTACATAACTGTGAAGTTAGGAGGAGGACTCCAATAATGTTTGTAAAACCACTTGTGAGTACTTAATGAAGGGAACTATATTAATTTTAATAATTAGTCAAGCCTATTGGATTGAATTTGTGAGGTGAAATGGAAAAACACTATAGAGAAAAAGCAAATAACAATTTGACGCTTTTATGCGACAAAGTTTAGCAAAGAAGGGATGAAGAGTAGTAAATATGTAATAAATCCAATATTTGATTTCTCCTGAGCAATATTTACCTAATTTGTGTGAGGAAAAGAATCATATCTTTCCCTATTGGCTCGTGTAATATACAGGTGACTTGTACAACTTGTGTCTTTAATTGTCTATGTTTATTTTAAATGAAACAATGTGTATTTTTCTAAGGTGTATTTGACAAGAACCATCAACTTCGTAGGTGTTCCCCCTGCACACTGTATATGTAAGTGTTCAACAAAAGGTGGTGCTCCCAAGGTAAATCATAGTTTAAAATGCAAATTAAATAGTGTTTATTGTGGAAGGATAACTGTTTGGGATTTTTAATATGGCAACTGAAGAGTATTTAAAGTGTAAAACCTCTAAAAAGATATTAAGTATTATACTAACTCTAATTTTTAAATCGTGTAAAACTACATGACCACTCAAACAAATATGGAAGATGTGCAGTTTTCAGTCTGCTCTTTTTCTTCCAAATATTCCCACAACAAATTTTTCACTCAGCTTGTATCCTGGCTATGGAATTTTTGTCCATGTGCTTTATTGCCCAGATGCCATTCACATTTTCTGAGAATGTAAGTATCAAATCCAAATTACCTATAGGATTTTCAGTTGTTAAATGTTTAATGTGTTTTATTGGCAATTGTGCAATTTAAATATTCTTTTTTAATTACATCCTAGATTAATTACACGTACCATGTGATCTTAAAAATCCTGGAAAATTTTCAACCTTATAAATAGCAATAGAACTTAGCATTTTCTCTTGGGCTTCTATGCTCTAGGCATCCTTTATTCAGTATATGATTGCTTTTCTGTGTTGTTTCTTGAATTTGTTGTACAAATATGGTCTCACACATTCTTTATATGATTAGAGAGCATCACATGGGGAACAAAACTCAGTACACTCAAATTCAAGCTTGAATGGTATTGACAGAACATACTATGAATTTTTACTGGAATATAGAATTAAGTTAAAATTTCTGTTGAAAACAAATCACAAAGATCAAGTGCCCCAAATAGCTTTTGAAGAGGAGGGTGTTGCTATTATTTTTGTTTGATTGTTTGGGGTTTTTTTTCTTGTCAGTGACAGACTTTCCTTGCCTGTTTATATTTCTGTAGGAGTTCAGCAATATTTGCACAATATCCTATTTGTGTAAACACAATCTGAGAAATATGGTAATTTGCAAACAGTGTATTGTGTTAATTATAGTAGGTGCTTTGCCTATTTACGTATTTGAGCAGCTTGAGCTAAATTGAAAGAATAAAACCAATGAGGCAGGAAAGTCCAATTAAAAGTACATTAATCAAATGCCCCACAAATGCCTTTCCTCTCTAATACATATTGTTGCACTTTATGTTGAGTGCCTGTTTGATGTCAATTGTCCTTCTGTATCTAATGCAGAATCTTGTTCAGTCACTGTGCAGTAATAAATGTAATTGTCAAGGGCCTGGTTTTGGGTACTTCATTTATATTTTTATAGATTTTATAGTTAATTTAAATTTTAAACCATTCTTCTTTTAAAGATTAATTATAACCAAGAAACAAAGAGAAAGTGACTACCATGTTAAGAAATGACTGTTTGAAACACAGGCTGCTTTTCATCTACCAGAGTTGCAGTAGAGTTTCTTCTCATCTACACTGGAATAAGTCGAAGTAGACTCTGTTGGTTTTCGCATAAAATTCAAACTAGAAAAGTGCTTCAACAGAGCACTTAAAATTTGTTCCCTAGATATCTGATGAACAAAATTAGCTTGACTGAGCTTCTAGTATAATGCCATAAATCAAGAATAGGTCTGTGGGAGCTCATGTGAAAAGTTTATTTTGTTGCACTGATGCATCTCTCAATAAATAAATGAATACTTGTGGCTGTGCTGAAACACAAATTAGGTAGTCAAGTAATCTGAGCGTTGGACATAAAATTCCACTTCTTGCTTCATTGCAGCATCTTTATATGATGCCAGGCAAGACTTTCAGGACCAGATCTCAGAGAGAGGAAAAAAAAGAAGGGAAATTAAAACAAGATTCATACAGAATTTAGAACCTGAATTTATTCTGTCTAATCCTGGGAGTGCTTTTCCATTCCTTAGGCACCTAAACCACTGTCCCGTTTTAAGGCAGCCCTGCTTCAAACAAGGCTGAGCAGTCTGGCGTCTGCTCAACTATAGGACCGTCCCAAAAAGAGGGAGTTTGTCCCCAAGAGGGGTGTGTCTGGCAGGCATTGTCAGCACACATGGAATGCATGCTGACAAGACTGGGCTCCCTACAGAACCCCACTGTACTCACTGTTGAAACATAAACCCTTCAGGGTGGTACTTAGGTGCCGCTATAAAGAAAAAAATAGAAGATTTCCAGAAAATGGCACATCAAGTTAAAATATTTCTTTATCCATACAGGGCTGGAAAGGCCTCAGAGGAGCAACTGGAGTTTAAATTCTCTCAAGCTGGAGAGAAATCTGGAACCAGACCTTAGTTTAGGTTTCTCACTGTAAGACAATTGTAAGAAGTGAGTCCGTCAGCTTTCTCTTTTCTGGGTGAGAAACAGGGAGAGAGTTGTGAGTGTAAGGGGTGTAGGAGTCTCCCTGCAGAGGGTTATCTGTGGGTGTGTGCATCTCTGTGTGTGGCATGGCAACCAGAGACAGGGTGGGACCACAGCTGCACGTGTTCCACTCATCATCTCCTGTGTGTTAGTGCTCCCTGGTGCTGCACTGAACGGGACAACTTTAACTAAGGGCCTGAAAGCTAGTTCCACCAAGTTCATCCTTTGGATCCCTTTCTGACTCACCTTGCCATGGGCACATCTTCCTCCAGTTCTAGCTGAGCCAACGGGAGAGTCTTCACTCCACTTCTCCTATCCTCGTTCCCTTTGCCTGCCCTCTCAATGATTGGATTCCTCCTTTTCTCTCCTTTTCTCTGCCTCTTTGCACCAGAGATCTCCACCCTCCTCAGCCTCCCAGATGAGCTGCTTACAAGCCATTCCTGACACGGTGTCAAACACCTAAATGAATTCTGCTCAAGCCATCCCAGATAACTTCACTTAAGACCCATGAAGAGGGTTCATATGAGCAGGTCAGATAGATTCCAGGAATGAGGATCCTGTAGGAAACCCTGTCTGATAAAAGAGTTCTTGTGAACAGAAGGAGGGAACGTCCAAATAAATTTTGGTGGGAGACTTAAATGTATTGCATTACATGGACATTAAACCTGGTCTTCAATATTTTTTGTAACAATGCCCCATTTGCTGCACAGGAAAGAAAAAGCAGTCTATTCATTATTTCTATTCAAATGACTTGACACAATTGTTTGCAGTAGTTGAGTATTCAATAACATGCAATAATATTGACTATTAAATTTCCCTTCAGTGAGACGATTTTCAGGAGGGTACTTCTGACTTCTGAATGAAGTTTAAGAGGCTTCAGCATAAAATTTTATATAACTAGCAATGCAACTACCCATGGTGTTGCCATAGAATATTTGTAACTGGAAAAATTGCATCCCATTTGTTAAGCTAAGCCTTCTGTGGGAGAAAGAGGGTTTACTGGAGTACATGCTCAATATATGTAATAGATATAATTTCACAGGATTAAAACTGTGGACTCCTGAACAGTAAATTTAAACCTTCTGACTTGCTTTTCCTAGTTATCTTTAGCAGTTATCTTAGAGGTGGTTCAGAAATCATGGTGTCCATGTTCCCTGGTTACCGAGCATGGAAACTGAACAAGTTGAAGGCAGATAGCTCTGAATAACAACGTTTTAATGGTACAATAAACTCAAACAGTCCTTAAAACAGTGATGACAAAAATCTGTGAAGAAATAGCAAGATAAGGTCATTATCAATTAATTTTCTTTCACTATATGAAAATCTAAATGAAAAAAGACAGGTATATTCTGTTATTAATGAGGGGTAAGTAAAATACGCTCAGGTTTACGATTGCTGTTTTCATTAGTAACGCTTCTCTACAATCTGGCTTGTATTAAAAACAGAAAAAAATGGTTGGTAGTACTTTATGCCTTGGGCTAATTTGTTTAAATTTGAAATATTGTACTGAACTAAAACATATGCTCTGTGCATATGTTATGTGAGCATGAAGCATTTTATACACAAAGTATTGCAGATAGGTATTCTTCTCATAAGTAAATGAAGATGGTTTAAAAATGTATATCTCACTTCTTTCTAGGGATATGCAGGCTAAGCAAATGTGCCTTGCCTCTGTGCTGTTTTGAAAACAGACTCAGAGAGAAGCTCGAATCAAATACTTGATGCACATATTTGACACTCAATGAGATATGTCATAGTAGCTTCTAAGTCTATTCTTATTGGCATGTATTGAAAAAATTCCAAACCCAGTGGCAAACATTAACTTTATATACATATTAGTCCATTTTGCCTCCCAGCAAAAATAGAACTCGTTGCATATTTATAAAGCACTACATTCTTTCCTCCAAAATTCTAGCAAAGTAGTTTCATTTGTTGTTTTGCAGAAAGGGAAAACTGAGGGACCAAGAAGGTGAGAGGATGTGCCCAAAGTCACAGAATGGATAAAAAAAAAAGCAGCAGAAAGAAAACAGAAAAGAACCCCTGACTGCTTATCTTCCACAACAAATGAATCATTCTCTCTAGTGCTATTACTTAATTATAACTGAGAGTCTTATATTCTCAATTTTCTTGCCTCCGTAGGATTCCCTCATTGTCCGGTACTGTTTTGCTGCTTAATTAGCTCAATGGTGATCAGAGGCAGGAACCATGTTCCTTGGCCTTTAAAATCCTCCCATGTTTAAATTGAAATAAGAAACAATTATTTAAAGGAGAGAGAACCAAAAATCCATGTTTCTTTCACGAGGTAAAAGAACACTGGAGGAGGTAACTACTGAGCCCCACACATGCCTTATGTGGCTATAGGCTTCAGCTGTACGGATGATTTTCCTTGTCCATGAATAAAAATTGATGCCTAAAAGCAACAGGAATTCAAGAAGCCAAAATAAAATTATCATCCCACAGAATAACTAGCTTTCCACAAGACTGTATGAACTTTGCACTGTAGATCAATGTTCTCAGTGTGCCTGGGAACTTTGTTCTCTGAGTAGGCTCCTTGGCCACCACACTGCTTTATGAACTATGTTATCCTGCTAAACAATATATCCTCCCACAATACATCCACTGTGTTATTTGGCTTGTAGACCTGAGGGACTCATTCCTTTTCCAAAATCCTTAATTATGGGGTCATGCACTGATTATGGAGCATAGCCAAGGGTCTAAATAGAGAGCACCTAAAATGATGGTTTCTGAGAATATATCAGTAAGATCTAACCCCGTTGCTTGATTCTTGACTTCCAGATTACTCCGGTCTATATTTAAATACAAAAAATAAAAGTTTCAAAGTGGAATAAGTATGCTTTTTGTGGTCAGACCGTCTTTAAAACTTGGCCTGTGCAGGGCTCCATCTCCACGCTGGGTTGCTGGCTTTCTCTGCCACTGGCTGCTCCACCTCGTACCTGGCAAAACTTCTCTGGCAGCATTTTGAGCTCCAGGCTATGACCCAGTACTAGGCATCTGTTCCTCTAGGCAGGCTTTATTCAGCTAAAGCCCTGGATGCCTACTGTTGTGTCCTTTTCTGAGGCAAGCACTGTCAGGGCTTTTTAAAGGAGGCCCCACTCTGTCTTCCCTATCTCAGGCCGTTTTTCTGCCTCTCTTCTGGACCGTGACAATTGAGACAGCTGGAAAAACTATGGAGAAAGGTCTGCCTGATCATATGGAAGACAACAGCACACTGGAGAACATTAAATCTAAATACAACTGATTTTTCTTCTGGAAGTAACAAACACACTGGGTTTTTCTGCAGGCTAGGAACCTCTGTGCAGCAGTGTAGGGGCAACCACTGGCAACCAGAGATCCATCCATATGTTCTATCCACATAGAAATGGGGATTTTTTTTTTTTAATAATCCTAATCAAGTCTTTGAATCCAAAAATCTAGTCTGTAAATTGATGGGAAGTATGTTATTTTTGGCCTGAGCTTGCATTAACTCAAAAGTTGGGCAGAAAATTGTTCTATTCTTTTTTTTTTGTTTCATTATTCAAGTTAGCAGATGCATTTCCTATCATTTGGTACTTTTTCTGTCAATAACACACAAATCCCATGGAAACATGCCAAAGATTTTCTTAGCAACCAAGCCTCTTGCCTGATACACACGATTAACTACAACAGTCTGTTAAAAGCTTAAAATAAAGCTGTCTTTTTTTATTTAGAATTTCATATAGTGAAAGAAGATTCATTGGTAATGAATTTAGCACAGTTTCAGGAGAATTTATTTATTTTTATGGAGGCTGAATACTCAAGAGATGTCATGATAAAAGCAGGTGTTGCCGTAGAGGCAAATCTGCTGGGATCAAGCCGATGACTGAGTTCAGGTAAATTAAAAGCACTCTCACCAATTGATGGTATGGGCCCCCCATGATTAAAATGTAAATTGATTCATGCCTTGTAAGTGCATAATACTGCTGTAGAAAGCATCCTTCTCCTTCAAGAAGTAGCAAATTCCATTATGAAAGATGGGATTTTGACAAGCTGTTTCTTGTTCCAAGAGAGTAACCATTTTGGAGAAGAATTTGTGGATTCTGGGCACTGTTTCCTGTGTCTCTGGAAGGTGCAGACTAATCACATTTTCAGAAAACAGAAGTTACAGTTTTTATATCTTCACATTTGGTTAAAGTAAAATAGAGCAAAATATCACAAGTTCTATCCTATTTATAGAGATTTTTTTTATCTTTGCTTAGAATAATCTCCATTTTCTTCAGTCTTTGAGTTAGACCCAGAGTGCAGGCTGATGGTATATGAAAAGGAATTATTTTTAGAAGCAGTGTATGTAACTGCTATGAAAAGAAATAAACCAACAGTACCTGAGGTAAAAACTGTCACTTGAACTCACCTTCTTAGAGGCTTGCCTGGCGTGCTTTTGTCACAAGCTAACCATCCGTTTATGTCGTAGCATCAAAAAACTTACAGACCTTTACGTCTCCCTGTAGGTACTAGATGGAGCTAGTATTTAAATATCCTATCTTTCCTACAATCCTGAAAGTAGGTGCCCGTGAACACAAATTATTCAGGCACTGAGAAGTGGGTAAGTAGGAGAATCATAAATGAAGGAATGAGAAAACACAGCATTATGACTTGTCAGCTGAAGACTTTAAGTAGCCCTTTATTCAGGTCTCCTAAATAGTTTATGGACAATGGCAGCTTTAGTGATCTCACAGGAAGAATGACTTCTCCAGTAAACCTTTTTGTTGAAATTTAATGATATGCCTCCAAGTACCAGTCTCCTGATTTCTGCCTGCTGTTGGCAAGTGCAGTACATCACAACAACTCTTCCCTTCACGAGTGACCCCCAAGATGTAATGCAAACAGCTGCAGTATAGCAATGTGGAATGACCTCAATGGCTGTGCTAAAGCTTGCAGCAATTTAGACATTCTTAAAGCTCTGCAAACTAGTAAATGGGAAAAAAAAAAATTAATTCTTGGTTTAGCAGGTTTTATAGCAAAACATGTTACAAGAAACTTAAATATTACATATAACTTTGAAAACAAGGAACACTTCAGTTACCTGGAGCTGAGTGGCTTGAACTGTGCTCCACTGCAATCATTAAGGGGTCTGTGAAATTGTACCAGTGCCAAAAGTTAGCATGGAGAATCATATTTGCCTGTCTTACTGCATGGTAATAAAATGCAATGGCCAGTTCCAGCCATCTCTGTTACTCCCTTCTGCTGCCAGGGGATGGGAAAAGGGCTTCCACAGCCATTTTGACAAACACGTTGGCATGCCTCAGTGCACTGTGCTTTTGCCTGATGAGGTTTCTAATCTTCATACCTCTGCCACAGAGGTTTAAAATGACCTTGAAGTAACAGAGTCTTTTTTGTTAAAATTTGGTCTATGTAAAAATTTCTGAAATAGCATTGTAGAAAATGATCTCTTAGGTAAGGAATGTATTTTCAACTCCTAGTCTCACAAAATACAGATGGCTATGATTTCTTACAGATCTGCTAATACATCGGGAAAACATTTCTGCAGGAATTGAGAGAAAAGTCCAACTTTTTAATCCATATGATATTTACTGGTTGTCTGAAATAAGACTAGTTTTCTCAGTAAAATTTTTCTGAGGTAGAAAAAGAAGATAATTCAAATTGAGCCATTCTGCTCCTGGAGCCAACAGCTTTTAAGGCTGGGGAAAAAGTCTCTTCTTTTATGCACAGTGTAGAAGTTCAGTTCTCATTAATTTCAATTAGAAGTTGATGAAGTTCTTTGTTTTGTTACTGTGTCATTTGCACTACATTTTCAAATTGCATCAAGACATTAAATATTCTCACAGACAGTAACTGCTCACAGGGGATTTTAGGCAGTGCAAGACACATTATGAAACTCAACTCATTATTATTATTAATTATTTGTGTTATTTTTATTGCATAGGAGTTGTAGTCATGGATCATGACCTCATCGCATGATGCACAAAGCCAGAACAAAAAGGCCATTAATTGTTACAAATCTGAGATTGTTAGTGGCATTGCTTGGGTAGAGCCTGACTTTGAATTTTCACCTTTCCAAAACTTGGGCAGTGCTATTTGACCAGTCAGCTGGGCTCTCCAATAAGTGTTCAAACTGACCTTGCAACATCTGTGTGGAATCAGTGCCATAGGAGCAGCCATCCCCACTGAGCTGATCCTCAGGCTGAGGGACTCCCATCACTCACAGCTCACAGAAGTGTCAGCTCCCAGGTGCTCCTCTGCCCATGGTCTCACAGCCTCCCTACCCCTGAAGAGCAATGAGCATCTCCCAGCCTTGCCTGGTCCATGCCATTGCCAGTTCCTTGCACAGTTTTTGTAAGTGGTAAGAAAACAACAAGGTATCTTGTTGTCTGTAATGGCCTTAGGAAGAAAGGGCAGTCATATTTGGCACCTGCTTGTGATTTCTCTACCAGCTGATGGATGGTGAAACTGCATCTCCTAGGAGAGTAAAGCCACAAATAAATATATTTGATACATATTGTAATACTACATTTGATGTTTGGCATGTCTACATCTATATTTACGAAATTCATATAAGAGTCTGAAGACGAGAAGCGTGACTTAAAGCATGTCCCTGGTTCTAGGGCCCTTACTGCCACCAGCACAGGATGACCAGCACAATCTTCCCCCACAAAGAAAGGATCCTGGAAGAAGGCTTGGCTGAGTTGTCTGTTAGTTACTCTGGGAGCTGATAATTATTCAAGAGGTGCCAGCAGGACAGGATTGAACAGAGGTGAGAGGCGCAGTGTGGGGGCCGCAGAAGTTAAACCACCTCTATCACCTGCACAGAGATATTTGCTCTATAAGGGGTCAGCCAGCAGTTACACAAGGAGAGAAAAGAAGCAGAAGTGGAGATCCATTGGGGCATCCCAGAAAGAGAAATGGGTGAAGAAGGCGGCCCGAAAATGACGCTAAGGTTTTTGAGAAACAGATGGAGAGGCAGTTAGGAATAGGTCTGGAAGGTGGGAGAGAACAAGAAAAGTATCTCTCTCTGTAGAAGAAAGTATTCGTTCTGTGAAGAGAGTTGTCTCATTTGGGTCCTGCAGCTGCTGAATCAGCTTCCAGGTATGTGTGCCTGACTCAAATATACAATTCTCCATTTTCCCAGTAGATCTGCAGGGATGCTGGTTTGTCCTTGTCGTTATGGACTGGCTCCACCAATAGGGGACAGTCCAGATGGTTACTGCCCTTAAGATAAGGTATATATAGAATGGGGTCAGGGAAGAACAAAGCAGTCGGAAAAACTCAACTCATTTCAGTACAGAGGCGATGCCCTTAGGCTATATCTAGATGGCAGACTTCTTAAAAGAGAGGGAAAAAAATGGCATGCAGAAAACTGTTGCCAAAACCATAGTACCTTCTTGTCAGCCACCCACAACCCGAAAGAGAATACCTCCTTGGAATAATTTTAACAAGTACTGTCTGGGCATGAAAAGATGATCATACTTCTGTTAGAAACACTGACCGACAGCTCCTCAATTTCTAGTATTCAAAGGCTATCAGTTACTCTGAACACTGGGTGACCTGGAGCACATGTAGCTTGGAAGCCTAATTAAAGAAGAATGTGAATGAGGGACCTCAGAAGACATTTGGCACTCTGTAAATATTCCCTGTTAATAAAATCAGAAATTAAGCAGTTTTCTGAGTCAAGACATCTCAAAAGAATTTCTGAAAGTGGAAACTCCAGATTTCTTGGGGGATAGATGTAGGAAGATGATGAGTTTATTCAACCCTTAAAAACACAAAACCAAAACTGTCCTGATGGTTAACAGAGAACTGAAGCCAAGTAGTAACATTGAAAGGACTTGCACTGGAGTAGGTGGATATATAATAGCAGTATATTTGGGCTGATAACTTCCTAGACATTTTTATCCAAAGCTTGTCATCCCAGACAACAAGAAAGTAGATGGAAAAAAAAAAAAAGAAGAAAAAAAATGTACCCCAACCTGCAGCACCAGGGCCATTTTGGACTCAGAAACCTCAAAAGCAGCGTAGTTTCGACAGGGGATGAAGAATCCTGTTGAACTCGAGGAATCACATACAGAAATCACTGCTTATGTAATAAAGGATCACAACAGAGAAAACCTGAGATCACTTGAACATCCTGTCAATCCAAGCAAAGTGTTTGCATTTTCTCCTTGTCCATGAAAAAAATCATACTTGGCAAGAAGTGATGTCAGAAGTGGTCTTGTGCATTTCATAGTGTAATTAAGCCAGAAGAAACCCACCAACATTTGTAAGCATGATAATATGTACAGTGGGATTTTAGAAGCATAAGGTTTATCTCCAAAATTCCATCTTAAGTAGTTGTCCTAGGTTACAATGTAAGATGTAACCAAAAGTATGTATTCTATTATCATCTTCCCAAGCAGTTAAAGCAGGTGGGGCAGTGTTTGTTATCTCCTACCATGGCTCATCCCTGATAACTCCCTCCGGGGCTGTCTCTGTTTAATGGGCAATCAAGGACCCACCACATGACTCACAGAATTACATCAGCCCATTGTGAGATGCTCCGCCCAGGGGGGAGGAGCCAAGCATTCCCAGCTGGATATAATCTGGGGTGTGGAACAGCACAAACTGCCCTTACCTAGTGGATTCCCAGGTGACAAGAGCTACTGTTGGACCTTCAGGTGCAGACCAGACCCTTTTCTACAGGATCACTGCTTCAACAGGACCACTTCATCTGGACTGCTACCACCACCCTGACTAATAGGGTGTCAGGTTGTATCCTGACTCTGTCAGTGTTCTTGTACTGTTGCATTTATTTTAATTTTCCTATTCAATTATCATTCTGACTTGCAATCTCCCCCTAGTTTGTTTTCAAACCAGTACAGTAGTAAAGTGGAGACAGAAAGCAGAGAGAGGCTTCAAAGGGTCTCTACAAAGGTGTCAGCTGTGGAGCTGTAAGGGACACAGGGGTGAGCAGTTCAACTTTGCCTTTCAAAGGAGCCTTCTTAGCTCCCTGACAGAATGCCTGTGTGCCACAGCAGACTCATCTCATCATCCTCCACTGGCTGTACGTGTTCTTTCCTTGTAGAGGTTAAGTGCTGCCTGCCTGGAGGGGCTCCTCTGCAGGAGAGCTTCCTGCTGCAGGGCCAGCTGCAGTGGATAGAGGCAGGAAGGGATACAGCACAGCAATTCCCCCAAAGGCTGAGTTGCAGTTCAGGCAGGTGGATAAATGTGAGCCCAGCTCTTCAACCTCACATGCCATGAGAACAGCCAGGTGGCAGAAAGGAAACCAGACTCTCAGCACTGCTCTGGGCATGAGCCTAATCCAAGTGTGCTGATTAGGAACACCAGGTCATGAATTTTCCACGTGGTTTGTTGTTTGTTTTTTTTTTTTCCTCTGAAATGTGTCTGCTATCAAACAGTTTTTTTCCAAAATATTCTAGTATTAATAAATATGGCAATGGCTAGTCTGGCAATATTCAATATCTTTTGGGATGCAGGCATTGCTCACTCTGATCCTTCTTCTTTTCCCACTCTAACAAATTCTCCTCAGCTATCCAGGCTGTTCCACTTTGTATAAGTGGTGTATTTACCAACCAGAGAAAGAAATCTGTTCTTTACTTGACTTGGAGTTAATGGATTCAGGTCAAAGTCCCTGCCCAGTGCCACCTGGGGCTGTTTATTTAATGCAGGGGTTCCACAGAGCTCGTAGACCTGACACAGGAGGTAGGAGAGATGTGTGCCTTGCAAAGCCAGGCAAGGCAACATAGAGCATTGCAAACCCCATGTGTAGGTGACTGAATCAAGCAGTGGATCAACACAGTTTGTCTGACTTGTCACAGGGCACCTACTTCAGAGTGAGTTGAACTGGCTCCATTGATACCCACCAGCTGAAGAATCTTCTACAACCTACACTCAGGCTCCTTAACTTAAGTTTCTTAACCTATATCTCCTCCTCCTCAGAGCTGCACTGTGGGCATTGCAGAGGACTGGCCAAATTCCTGCCCTGGATGAGGGTGGCAGAGGTTGTGCCATATCCCAAACCACCTCCAGCTCTCTCAACCTGTCTGTAAACATACAGTATCTGGAAAAATATTTGTCCCAGAATAGGATAGGACAGTTTCTGAAATCTGAAATAATTGTGCAGCAGGGGAAAACTGTCTTCCACCCATCTCTAGTTCTCAGCTTGTCAGGTGTATGAGACACTTACATGTAAAAGGGAAACCCCACTATGGTTTGATGAGAAAAGCAATGAGATCCCAACAACTTTCTCATAAACAAATCTGGCATCTTGCCAGGACTAGCCAAAGTAAGTCTGAAGGGAGAAAACCAACCTTCCTACTCTGTAAATAGCTACAAAAGATGCTGAGAACAGAGATAAGAGCTGCAGTCACCTGAAATTAATGAAGAAAGAAGGTATCTCACGGTGTAGAAGCATCAGTGTAAAAGCACAGCAGCAACGATTGTACCCACAAAATGAAGAGAAGCAACAGGAATTAATTCTCTCATCACTAAAGGATGCTCCCTGCAAATAGGTGGACTTAGTATACAAATACACATTGCTCTTTCTGTTCTGGATTATTCACTCGTGGTTTTGTGTTTGATTTTAGAAGAACACTTTGATAGTCTCATCCTCTCCCAAACTGCAAAGAAGGCAATAGGAAATATGCTGGTTTATACCAACAGCAACTATATTTTGAGATACATTTTTTGCCTTTAAAAGTAAGACAAGCAAGAAGAAAAAAACTTGTAGCTATATAAAAGAATGTATCATAGACTCATATAATGGTCTGGGTTGGGAGGAACCTCAAAGATCCTCCGGTTCCAACCCCCCTCCCATGGGCAGGGACACCTCCCACTGGACCACATTGCTCCAAGCCCTGTCCAGCCTGACCTTGGACACTTCCAGAAATCAGGCATTCCCAGCTTCACTGGGCAACCTGTTCCAGTGCCTCACCACCCTCACAGGTGAGAATTTCTTTCTAATGTTTAATCTAAATCTCTTCTCTTTCAGTTTAAAACTCTTCACACTTGTCCTATCACTGACTGCCTGTGTAAAAAGTCACTCTCACTCTGTTTTATAAGCCCGCTTTAGCTACTGGAAGGCTGCTATCAGGTGTCCCTGAAACCTTCTCTTTTCCCAGCTGAGCAATCCCAGNAGCCTGACCTTGGACACTTCCAGAAATCAGGCATTCCCAGCTTCACTGGGCAACCTGTTCCAGTGCCTCACCACCCTCACAGGTGAGAATTTCTTTCTAATGTTTAATCTAAATCTCTTCTCTTTCAGTTTAAAACTCTTCACACTTGTCCTATCACTGACTGCCTGTGTAAAAAGTCACTCTCACTCTGTTTTATAAGCCCGCTTTAGCTACTGGAAGGCTGCTATCAGGTGTCCCTGAAACCTTCTCTTTTCCCAGCTGAGCAATCCCAGATCTCTCAGCCTGTCTGCATAGGAAGGTTCCAGCCTTTTGAGCATCTCTGTGGCCCTTCTATGAACCTGCTCTAACAGATCCATGTCTGTCTTGTGCTGAGGACTGCAGACCTGGATGCAGCACTCCAGGGAAGGTTTCAAATGTAGAGGGGGAGAATCACCTCCCTTGACCTGCTGGCCATCTCTCTTTTGATGCAGCCAGGATGTGGTTGGCTTTCTGGGCTGCAAGTCCACACTGTTGGCTCATGTCCAGCTTTTCATCCATGAGAACCACTAAATCTCCACGGGGCTGCTCTCAAGGTGTTCTTGTATGTCAAAGATGTTGAAAAGATGACCAAATTAACCATTCTTCTTTCAACCTAATACCAGTTCTAGTAAATTTAATAGAAGAGCAGATATGGGATTTCATTATTAAACAAATTACAGGAGAAGCATACAATCAATAAGAGTAAGAAAATAAGAAAATAGAACTTTTCCAAAGCAACTTAATACTCTTTTAGTCATGTCACAAATTTGGCTGATAAACGTGTAAATGCCAATCCAATATATCAAATACATGTATATATTTAGGAAATTTTGATTATTGTAGATTACATGTTTGCTGAATCATCACTAAGCCCGTAGGTGATAAAACCAGTCAACTGACTGATCTCAAAGATAAGCATTCCTGGGAAATCCTTACTAAGGAAGCATATTTTTAGTGTACTGCCCTGTGTCTTCACATTATTTAACTTGTATCAATGAACTGGGAGGAAATATAATACTGTCGATAAAGGTTGTACATAAAACAAAACCAGGAGGATTGTTAAACAAAAAAAAAGGACTGGTGTTCCCTCTAGCAAATGCAATAAACTGAGCACAAACAAGCAAACAGAATTAATTTACAGAGAAGCCAAATGGTTACATACTTGGAAAAAGAACATTTGTGCTTATGGGACCAGAGATTGCATCCTGGGGAAAAGTGTTGCCGTACACTGGGGCAACATAGTTCCAGATATTGCCTTACACC
>VWZT01004839.1:404524-433405 GCA_013397055.1 Pachycephala philippinensis | reverse complement strand
TCTGCTGCTCTGTGATCCTACAGCACAGCCCTTTATACCCATCATCCCTTGGGCTACTCATGTGCTTCTTGTTGTAGGAATCACCACACCTGCATTCAGTGCTGGCCTTCCCTCCTCCCAGGGACACAGCCGCAAGCCATCAAGGCCAAGGCTGCCTACAGCCTACTCTCGTAACCCCACAGAAAAGAAAAGAAATTGGAGTCACAGAAATGGTGAGCTAATCCTGAAGCTTCAGTGCAAAGTGATGGCTTAAAAGATTAACACCATCTTTGAAGTGTAAGGCATGGCACACTGAGTAGGAGCAAGAGCTTCTATGCATTTTGTATTTAACACTGGTTGCTTGAATAATAACATTCCTGTCCTCAACAGAAACAATGGGAAATTGTCCATCATCATAGCTGTCCTTTGTCCTCACCTTTGCTAGGTGTGAAAAGCAGTTAGCCCCCAAAGCTGAAAATTACAGGGATTGTGTAGGTCCCATTAGTTATCAGCAATGCGTTGGATGACAAATTTCATTATATTTGAGTAACTGTCAGAGAATTTCAATATAGCTGCAGCCACATTTTCATTAGTGTTTTGAGCAAAATACTGTAAATTACTAGAATTGATAAGAAATCAATCATACATAATAATTAATCATTATTTAGAGATGAAGCACAGACCACATGCCTGGGTCTGAGCTCCCTTGGTTTTGAAGCTGGTCACATCTATGTGTCAAGTTCAACTCAAAATAATATTTAATAATGATTCTAGCAGACACCTGCACCAATTTACCTCTGCCTGAGAAGCTCATAGGGAAAGGGCTCCATAAAAACTTGCAGGGTAGATGGACAGTAAAGGGGATACTGAGAGAAAAGAGAGGTGTTTCCAGAGGAGATAAGGGGAGCCTGCCTTATTTAGCACCACAAAGCAAAGCAATGGTAGCTTCTTTCAGAAATACCTTAGAGTCAGTGGAAAAACAGAGGAATGCCATTTAAGTAATTTTGAAAATCAGAGGCTTTCTTGTCACTAAAGCTGTGAGAATAGCTTTCTATAAGGCAACAGAGACAACTCAGTGTTAAAACTGAGATAAATCAGCTTAAGCTAAGGACGAGATGACATGTTCCCTTGTCTGAGTGCAAGACTGGGTTTTATGATGGAGAGGTGCCTTCTGCTTCTCTGCTGTTACACTGAAATAGAGGGCTAGGAGTTGGTGCATCTAAACATTGCATGAAAGGTATAAAAGATCATAAAATGGAGTAAAAAGAAAATCTTTAGAAAAAAGTGAAAGATGCAACTCTATTGCTGTATTTACTCCAGTCTTCATTTAAATAAAGAAAATACTGCTGAATTTGGACTTTCCAGGGAGTAAGCCAATTGTGTTTTGGAAAGGTAAGTCTAGCTTAAAATTCAAGCAGAACCCATTATAGACATAGTGACAGAGGAACAATTTCACAATTTTTGCATCACTGGCTGCAGACCATCCAGGGGCAGCACTGACAGTAACTGGCCTTCAGAAGAGGAAGATCAGGACAGCACACCTTTTGTAGAAAACCTCTCTCAGGCTGAGGAGGTGAAGCACTGCTCTGTTTGGGACAAGCCTCCAGAAAGATGAGAGCCAAGAGTGTACTTGTGAGAAGAGAAGCATCCTCTGCTACTGAAAGCCTCTCTCTCAGCTGCTATGTGACCTCACTTGAGGACTAGAATTGCCTATGCCGTTTTGTGGTAGAAAGGTGAATTTGGAGCCTGTGAGGTATCCAGGGTCCCAGGCATTTTTCTTTTTTAGGCTATAGCTGAGCGTGTGTCAGGGAACTGCTCTGAAAGGGCAAGAACCAACACCAGGTTCATGTTTAGTTTGTATCTGTGGCCACCTTCTGCTTTGCTAGTTCTGTTTTTTTTACAGCTGGGAACCAACTCATCTCATGAAGGATCACTGTGAGCAGCAAGCTAATAAGATAAACACAAGATATCACACACAGCATCCCTGTTCCACCCACACACTGCTGCAGCCTGCTGGCCTCATCTTACTCAGAGGTGCTCCACACTTGTGGCTTCAGGAGTGTTTCAGGACCTACTGTCCACTTCTTTCCCTGCAGATCAGGTGCCTGAGTGCTCTTGAACTTGGTTTGAGAGTGTTTTATAAATGATTTCAAAACAGAGAAGGTGAAACATCTGAGATCAACAAGTAACTGATTTTATTTGAATTTGGATTGTACAAACTGGAATGCTTTCAACTCTGAGGTGTCTCAGACCATTGAACTGTGAGAGGAGGAAGATCTCAGAAAGGCTTACAATTACTTCTAAGTTAACTGGTAGTACTTTGAGACACACCACTGTTCTCACCTTTTTGAAGAGGGAGGAACAAATGTACAAAGAACGTGTGGTTTCAGAGAGGTTGTCACCAACCCCATGGCTCCCATATGAGCCAAGATTAAAACATGGCCCTTCAAGTCTGAAACTGGACAAAGTGGGTGTAGTAACTGTGTGGCTCCCTTAAGGTACCTGGGAATTAGGAGCTGTAGAAGAGTCAGATTCTGTGTATTTGTTCTCATCCTGTAAGGTGGAGATATCAATAATATATATTTCTTTAATTGGATACATCCTCTCTTATGTAGGAAGAATACAGCATTCAGTGTAATGGTGTATTCCAGCCTGAAACTCATGGTCATCTTGATGGGGACTTGAAGAAATGTTTTTCTAAGCAAATCCAAAATCATGAATTGTCACCTTCTGTCACGAGAATGAAAATGTATTTTTTAAAAAAAGTACAAGATGAAATATGCACTTGGAAACTTTTATTACTTTATCATATATTTTTATCTCTTAAATGTGCTTTCTTTTCTTTTTCTTTGAGGTCTCCAGCTTCTATCTTTCAAGGCTTGCTCCACAACCACAGGAAAAAAACCACCCTGTTTATTTTTAAATCAAAGCTAAAAATCTCATGGGATTTGCAGACCCAGCAGCCCTGAAATGAAATGCAATTCCCTAAGGTTTAGGATCACAGAGATGTAAACACGCCTGGCATCAATGACTACATAAATAAACTAGAAGTTTGGTAGAACTAGATTTTCTCCCAACTTGGTTCTGCTGATTTAACCAGGAAAAAAAAAATAAAAAGACATTTTGTAACATTTCAGAAGAGATTTGATGTTTTCAATGTGTTGCAAAAGTGAGGTTGAAAAGCTTTTGGGGATAGAGGTGTAACAGTGAGTGCCACTAACACAAGATAAATTTATGTTGAGTTTGCTGACTAAGAGGTTTAGTCTGCTGGGTGTTATGAAAATCACCCGTGACAGGGATGGAAGAAGAGGTAAGTGATGGGTTGGTGAGATTCCCAGGATTACACACCTAGGGACATCTTCTGGGCTGTCTTCCAGCTGCTGCTGCTGCTGCCCTATGGTGCTTGCAATACCCCCTTGCAATCCTGCAGAGGATGGCTTTTACACCCTCACCTGGGCTTTTCTTTGTCCTTCAGCCTAGTCCTGCCCCTCTGCCTGTACCACTCAGCCTGCTCCCGCTGTGGGCCACAGGCACATTTCAAGCCAATAAAGAAGACAACGTTACGAGCATGATCAAAAATCCGTCTCAGATGCTGCAAACCCTGAACAGTCCCCAGTCATCTGCAGTGTTAGAGAAAGGCTTGGGCAGCTCTGCAGTTAATTAACTGCATAAATAGAAAATAGAAACCCACAGTATGAGGACCATGTTGATGCAATTGCACAGAAGAGGATATAAGCAATAATAAGGAGTGAGAGACCAGGTAAGCATCTGAAGGACTATTTTGTTGGAGGTTCTTCATGAAATTACAGTAATTGTCTGGACAAATGAGATACATCCTTTTGAGTGTTCAATTCTAAAATTAAATCTCATTTTTTGTTGCAGAGCAGACATTTATTTTCACAATTATCCTGCTTACATCACTGTAGACTTCCCTTGAACCGTGCATTGCCTGAAGCTGTGAGACTACAGTAGGCACTTTCTGTACCTCCCTGATATCTATACTCCTTCATTAAAGATAAGAAGCAGAAATGTAGATTAAAAAATCTGAAAGCAACTTTCTTCATTCTAGAAAGTAACTCATGTCACAAACAACCTCCTAATGCTGTGCTCTTTTGGTACCACTTTATGAAGTAAGATGGCCGTGGAACCACATCCTGCCCACCTTGGGGACAGCACACAAAGAAAGAAATTGGGTGTGGGAGAGAAGAAGATGGAATGATACATCCAGGTGCAGAAACACCCCTTCTGCTGTAAAACAGCTACATTTGTAGGGAAGGAGAATCCAGTACATCTCTGCAGATCCAGCCACACAGGATGGGAGACCCTGCATCTCCCTGACCACACAGTAGAAGTGAAGACTCACTTTTGTGCTGGCCTCTATGGTTTGAAGCTGAGCCTTCCAGTCCTCTTAAAGCCTCTGTGAGAAGACACAGTTCAGCATCCTTGAGTGTATGCTCCTTCCAGCATTTTGCTTGGTGGCTGAGAAAATGATCATAGCCAAGGCCTCAGAAGTGTATTACAAGGTGCATTTTATGTCAATCAGTCGCATACAGTAGATAATGTGCAGGAGCCTAGAGCATCCAAAATATTTAGACCACTAAATACTGAAATGTACCTCGGACGTGTAACAAGCCTCATTACCGCAAGCGCAAGCATCGACGTAGGCTTCAGGGAAGTCAATGGTGCCCTCTAAAGGGAACTCCTGTAATACACAGGAAAGCTTGGCAGCTCTGGGACCCACTGCCCGTGCAGCCATGGAACAACCCAGGAACTCTCTATGTGCAATAACTTAAATAATCCATAAGCTGACATAATGCAGAGTCATTAATATCTCTTCTGAATTTGGTAAAGAAGCCTGTGGAAAGATTTTTTCAAACATTTATTGCTTAGGATGAGAAGGTAACCTTGTCCCAAACAAGGTAAATGTTGGGACCAAGACCTCAGATCATGGCTCAGGGAAGAAAGGTCCATCGAACTAGCAGGGCAGTCTGCACAAGTGAAAGTGGGCCATGGTCTATCTCATAAAACTTTAGTCTGAACTAAATAATTATTGCACAGAGAGATTGTGGAGCCTCCCTTGAGACCCATCTGGATGCAATCCTGTGCAATGTGGTGTAGGATGACCCAGCCTGAGCAGGGAGGTTGGACCAGGGGACCACTGTGGTGCCTTCTAAGCTTGCCCATTGTGTGAGTGTGTGACAACACAGCACAGCAGCAGGTACACAGACAGTGACTGCAAGAGCTACTCCGGAATGAAGCATGGGAGTGAACAAGCACCAGAGAGCAACCAGAGCACTGTAAGCAGTGCTTTGTCTCAGCCTTAGCCATCAGGAGCCTGCAATTACTTTGTGATTCACTTACAAAATTCAACATGTTCCCTTCCAAGAAATATGAAGTACCTTGAACAGCAACACATACTTTTTTTCAATCTTCCAGTTGAGCTCTGGCTGATTGCACCATCATTTGGCCAAATCAGGAAAAGAGCTATTGATCTCCAATATACTGATGTGCAGATCTCATACATGGGTATACATTATTCCAGGACAAGAGTCTGCCTCCCCAGGAAGATTAATCTTGTGTTGAATTCAAGAGGTGCTGCAACGCTTTGCTGCTTAAGAAAGTCAGGACAATTATTCCCAGGTTTAGTGATTGCCACTCATTAAAATCAGGATTTATTTGATTACATTTTGGAGAAACTCTAGACCCTGAGTGTAATTTATAACTGATGAGAAGATAAAAATATTAATATTGCTTAAAATTAAGTAGTTCCAGTGAATCTTGTAAATGTTGCTCATGCTCAAGCTTTAACCACACTTTTTTTCCCACTGGATTGCAGGTATAGTATCAGGAGGATGCTGTGATTTACCAGATATGGCAAAAGTACATCCTTTGCTCACAAATGCTACTCACATGTGCCAGCATTTGTGGTGTAGTCACTAGAAACAAACAAAATATCAGAGAGCCACGATTTTCAGAAGACATTAGAATAATCCTGGGAACATTTCCATCTTAGATTTATGCTTTTCTTCAATAAAAGAAATTGCACACAACTCATTCCAGGACTGCAGTATACCTGAGACTTAGAGGATGCCCATACACAAACAAAATTGGGGACAGTGCCTTATAATGCATGACAATGTGGAAATTCCTAGTCTAACTTCCACTGCTAGCCACTGTGACTTGAAGAAGACCATTTTTACCTCTCATTTC
Source organism: Pachycephala philippinensis (assembly GCA_013397055.1). Taxonomy (NCBI): domain Eukaryota; kingdom Metazoa; phylum Chordata; class Aves; order Passeriformes; genus Pachycephala; species Pachycephala philippinensis. The sequence goes on along the minus strand of VWZT01004839.1, from coordinate 427,216 downwards.
CTCAGGGTTTTCACATGGGTGGCATGAGGCCTGTAGGTTTAGAGAGCATGTTGAGTCAAAAATGTCTCTGACACCCAGGTGCTGTTGTTGTTACTGAAAATGATGGGTTATGCGACAAGGAAAACCATGTACCAGTAAAACTAATGCTTACTTGTTAAATAAAGATCATTCCCCAAGGCTCGGGTGCTTGGTTCACAGAGGCAGTTTAAGATGTTTCAACTGAGAATTCAAAGCCAGAGTTAGCTTTACAGCAAGAGGAAGGTCAGGTATGGGAGTTCAGTGTGTGCCCTTTGCCAATCCGAACACAATTTTTTCACGCTGAGTACTAGTAATTAACTGATCTCTAGAGAATTACAGCACCTGCGTTATCCATCCTTGCTACCATGAGAATTATTAAGCAGCAAACTGTGAAGCTCACAGCTAGTTAGAAGCTCTGCACAACACAGCAGCACATAGCCTGAGTCCCAGGACTCCCAATATATCACAGCATAGAGAAGCGCAGTGGGAACAAGAAGGCTGCATAAAGGGAAGACGACTGGGAAGGCTGGGATGTGGGAGCAGCAGGAGGATCAGCAGAAGGGCTGTCAGAGGCACTCAGATTAGCAGGTCATCAAGATCCTAGCACAGCAATGTGCAGCTTTTTATGTTACTTGGAATAGAAGGGGTGATCTATACCCAGACTAAAACAGACATGCCATTGAGGGAGAATGTTGGGAAGAACAACCTGGAGCACTCAGCAAGAAGGTGCGAAACGACAGTGAGGAAATCCTAATGACTTGCAGAGGTGGGATAAGATGGGCAGCTCCTAAAGGACACAATGGCACTTCCAAAGCCAGCCACTCTCCCAAGTCAAAAGAGTGAACAGGAGATTGAGGAGAACTTCTGAGCAGGCGAGCCTTGTGCTCTGGGTACCCAGACCACCTGGGTACATGTACCTTGGTGCCTGCTCGCTGGACAGAGCACTCCTGTACCTGCATCTTAGTGCTCGTGTGTGGGCGTGAGTACAAGCAACATCAGTTCCAAAATAAGGTCACCTCCCTTTCTGGTGTCTTTCCTACCCTCTTGCAACACTACTTCCACCCACAGGTGAGAAGGAACGCAGCACAACACAGCTGGTAGGGAGATTGAGAGTGAGGAACGAAACGGTGGGAGGAGATAAAGGGAATGTAGGGAGAGGATCACTGCGGTGCCTAGGGGATGAAAAGCAGAAGTCAGTTCAGACAGACGGAAGGAATGATGATGGTCCATTGGAGGAAAGACATGGTGGAAGCAGCAAAAGGAATTTATGGAAGTCTGAGGGAAAGTGCAGAAAGAGAGTTGTGGGACAAAAGAGGATTCACAGAAATGATGGCAAGATGTCCTGAAGTTTGAAAAAAATGTTTCAGGACACAGGAAAATGGAGGTAAAAAGAAGGTGTTGGAAAGATAAGCATGCTATTGTGGAGAGAGTTGAGTTAGGATTTGCATCCTGAATACAATGCTCCCCTATTCAGGAACAGATGGGCACACAGGAGGTGTCTGAGGCAACTTTGCGCAAGTAGAACGAAACAGCTTTGTGCAAAGCATTTCACTGGAAGGGAGCATTAATACTAGAGGAATGTGGCAAGGATGACAGAATAATAGAATAGCTTTGGTTGGGACCTTGGCAGGTCTTCTGGTCCAACCCCCTGCTCAGAGTAGGGAAAGAAAATAACACATAGGAGATGAAAATTCCCTTGCATATTCACAGATATAAAGTGAAGCTTTAAGTTATAATACCAAAAATGCATATCCAAAGCCAAACCTTCCCTTGGTTGTCTAGGTTGATATTCCCCTCTGGAAGCAACGCTCATTTTACAGATAACTGCTCTGGACTCTTTGCTGTGAAGCAGAGAGGGCTTTATTGCATATCAAAAGGAGGAAAAGGACACACATGACAGTCAACCTGTAGCTTGCTCTAAACACACATGCACATCTAATGCACAGTTGATGCCAGCACAAAACAAAGATAGGAAAAATATTTCTCATGCAAACAGGGTTGGTGGTTAATCAAGTGAATCGTACCTTTTAGAGAGGTATCCTAGCAACTCCCCAGCAGCCACGAGTCCCGGCTGACAGTGCACACTGATGCAATTGTTCTCCTCCTGCAGACATCAAAACTTTGCAGCTAATCAAAGAGATAATTCGAAACAGGAGACCACGTTAAATTTGATCCAACAAAAGGGAATTTCATAAATGAGCAATGTCACCCAGGGCATCTCTTATGCTTAAAGTTGTCATCTTGGAACAAGAGCAGGTCAGGCTTAGAGAATCTGTGCAATGCTGGGAACAAAACCTCCCTTCCTGCAACCATGACTCTCCTGAAGGCACTCGTGTCTGCCACACTGGTTTTTGCTGGTGTCTGCTTCAGAGCACCATGCAGAATTTATTACTGTTTTCTTGAATAGCAAAGGCTCACCCAAAGCACTTTCTAGAGCACAAGTATCAGCAAAAGCCCTGCTGATGGTCTTGTAGCCACCTGTCCCGAGAACAAATTCATGCTCCTAACATGCCCGATTAGATATTCTGTTACATCTCCTGGCAGTGCAAATAGGCTCAGGCCTGGCTGGATAAGACCTTCTGTCTCAGGACCAGCAATGAACTTGAGGCTACCAAGTACCCTAAGCTCATCCTCTCCAAGTGTCCTCATTTTGGAAGCATTATGAATTTGCAATTCACCTCTTTAGGCATGGGTGCAATAGAAGAAGCTAAATCACAAACAGGATTCCACAGGGTTATGGAAAGCCACTTCTCCCCCCCCCCACTCTTTAGCTAGCCCAAAGATACCACAGATCTGAGAAAAATATTGAAGATGTTTAAGCATTTCCCACTTCCCTTTTCTTACCTCAGTTAAGAGGCTTCAGTTCAGAGTTGTGAAGGGTCTCCCAAGTTCCCCTCCAGTGGTTTATGTTTCTTCTGGATTACTAAACATGTATGATACCCTCCCTGACACACTCAACAGTTCATCTTCGTTTTCAAAGAGAAAAATATTCCGTCTTAAAACTTCCTGTTTTCTCTGTCAGGTGAGCCCTGACACCTGACCACCCTCATCAGATGCTCCTCAGATACTTTTGTTTGATGACCACTCTCTTGGGGATCAGAACTGGAAGACCATTGTTCTCAGGGCAGTAATAACGTCCTTGAATACTCCACTAAAACTGTTAATCAAATTTTAATGATCCTTCCTTGTTGGAATGGAAGAATTTCTTCCATCACCTTTGGTGGTTCAGAAGGAAAGCAAGAACAGATGTAATAACCATACGATCTAAACATCAAACAGAACCTACAACTGGACATACATCAAATCATACACAAATCATCATCAAAACTGTTGTGACCTACTTTTTACTGCAAAAGCTGCATTTTTTTTTTGCAGCCAATCAAGTGCTGTTAAGACACTGCCACCACTAAAAGCCACATGCAGACTGTCCAGCTACAGTGGCTGAGACCAGGGGTCCAAGGGACTACAGGGGATCAATGTGCCCATTTGTAAGGTCTACAGAGCCTTTTGAGACCTTGCAAAAGTTTCTTCCAGTGAGTAAAAAACTGCTACAGAAATGCTCCTTACAGATGTTAGAAGGACACAAAGGTTTCCTCCCACAATCGGAAGGTTATCTCTGCTTTTACACATTTTATCTGTAATGGTATTTGTGTCAGTAACTCTAAAACTAGAAAGTGCAGCAACAGAAAATAATAAACTGTAGAAATGAACAGCCATGAGAGGAAAAGGGAAATTATACCTGTGACACTGTTCCCAGCAGATCAATTTATTTTCACCTTCCTAATGCAGAGACACCTTTTATTTTTGGTGTGAGTCACCACAGTATTTGCTTCAGGAAGAGGCTGGTAACAGGATGTGAATATTTGTGAACTTAAGAAGGAGCTGATAATAAAAAACAGCTTAGAAATGATACATTTGTAATTGAAACAGCAGGGCACATTAGTTCAGCATGACAGTTGGAATTTGCCAGATGTTAATGAGTTGACTTGCAAAGAAACAAAACCAACCGTCCCTTCCATACACTACATGATCCTTAATAACTGCAGCAGACACGTTATTGTTTTATGCCTTAGAATCCTCAACCACAGGAAATAAAAATAAACAACCCACCCCAATGTCATCTTCAGGAGCAAAGCACGTGCTTCCAGCAGCGCAGCACCACCCTCAAGTAGGACAAGACAAGTAACTACCCGGTCACAAACACCTGCACTGTTTACCCACAGCCCTCTCCTCCCTTACACCACAGTATTCACCCAAGGAAGCCATTGCAGGAAAGTAACACAGCCAGTTAAATTCACTGTTGCTAGTTAAGCATTTTTCTGGTATTGTGACCATTTGCAGGCAAAATGAGCCAGATAAGTTCTGTAGTATTACAATGAATGTAATTGGGACTGTAAGCAAGCAGGTGAACATGAGCTGCTCTTCACTACCGAGCAGCTGGTGAGAACTGTCCCACATCCTGGATCTGGATCTGCAACTAATTTTCTTTCTGAATGGGGGGAGCAAGGAGAGTTACTGCGTGATGCAGACACCAGCCTTTCTCTTCAGAAGAACCACTGTGTTGAGAAAAGCCTTGACTCAATGCATCTTTAAATCGTAAGAATTCTCTGTATTTTAGTGTGTTTTGAATCAGGCTCAGAGGGAGCATATCAGAGAAGCGTTTCAAAATCTCTTGTTTTAGTAAGGAATGACCTTCAGCTTAAGGAATGACCTTCAGCTTATTTTCTGGAATGTTTCTGCTAAATTCTTCATTGCCTATCTTTTTAATTTGTGTACACAGCACCAACCAGTAAACAACATCACGAGTTGCAACCAACTCCCCCCCAATATCAATAATATGATATAAAAAGTCAGAACTTTGTGTTAGTGATGATCTACACACAAGAAATTTACTCAACTCATTTAATAAAACCATTTTGTTAAAAAATTACTTAGTAATGATTGGAATTTTACATAGAAAATTCAGAAATTACAAAAGATGGCATTGTATAACAAATATAATCTGAATATATGAGAAGAGTTAGACACATTCGGTAGTAAGGTCCACAAAAAACCTATGCAAAAGGAGAGAGCAGCTGTTCCTGAGTTAATTGTGCTTCTGTTGATATTCTTCTGACATAACATGACAGCAGTGTAAAATATTCTCTTTCTAAGAGAATTAGTGCTAGGAATGTCTCTTCTACTCATTTCCTGACTGATATTACACATGCCTTCTCCTGGCACAGTTAAGCGGTTCTCCAAATGCCTGAGAAACAAAGTATCTGAGGCCCAAAAGAAATACTCCAAATGAAAAGCAGTGTACTGTGAGCAGCCTACAGGTAAAAAAACCCCAAGCATCTCTCCTCTGCATCTCTCCTCTATACACATACCCATTTATGTAAATTATTCCTTCATAAGGCTTTACAATAAATCTGAAATCTTTCAAATCTATATCTAATAAATATTACATGAAAATAAGTTTTTCAGTATTTACATATGAAACATATAAAAACACGATCACTGTAAGACTACTTCTTCAATTTCATCTTCTAAAGAACCAAGGGTATTAACTCCTGGCTTGTTTGTAGTGTACTGCAAACGGTGTCTGTTTAGGCTTCTTCCTTCACCAAAAAGCCCATTGTCTTCTTTTACTTTGACTTTACTGTTTTTATCAACAAAAGGCTTATTACTAGAGTCCCAATCTATGTCCGAAGGTGGTGTATTATTATTTCTGGAAAGAACAACGGTACTGGCACTGCTTCCAAAGAGTTGTTCCATTAAATTGGACTTCTTTTCTTTCTTACTATCGAAATCTGTGTTTTCCTTAACATTTTCTTCTAATCTGTCACTTTTTTGAGTGAGCCAACTTGGTCTCCCTGATCCTTTCCCAAAGGAAGGTACATAACTACCAAATGTTAACTCACTACTTAAATCTACAGTCCTTACGTTTCGTTGCTTCTGCCCTTGTGCTCTTGTGCCATCATCCTGGCTGTCCTTTACAGGAAATCCATTAGTAACCTTCCCGGGGATCTCAAAGAATGGATTAGTTTTCTCCTTTTTCTCCAGGGAATCAGATTTTCTTGCTGTATTTATGAGTGGTGCTTGGGAAGTTGCTTTCATGTTTGTTGTATTTTGAATTTCTCTATCAATTTCTTGCATTTTAGCAAGCAGGAACTCTCTTTTTCGCCGTTCCTCCAATGTTTCAGTGCTTTCTCTCTCTACTTCAGGTTTGAGGATTTCTGTCTCCATCTTTATCTTCTCTTCTTTATCCAATGAAAAGTTGCTTTCTTTTTTAATTTTGTCATATTCTTTCCTTTGCCACTCTGCAAAAAATGTTTGAACAATATTTAAAATGTTTTAATTTTAAAATACCCTTATAAGATTTTGAAAATAATGCAAGCAAAAGCCATTGAGTGTTTAACGTGCTCTTCTATGCATAATGTCATTTTCCTGCTGCAAAAAGAAATTCTTCAAAAATTACAACTAAATCCACTCCCAGTTCTCTGATGGGATATAAAAGTTTATTGTCATCTTCCAAAGGCATTAGGACATTACCCATGTTTTAGAATTTCCAAAGCAATTTGATTTCTGCCAATTGCCTTCCCATTTCCTGAGTTTGAATGATAATGAATACAACATTACTGATTTTAACAGTTCTGACTTCACAGTACTTTATTTTTATTTGTCATTACCACTGACATTAGGACAGTCCTGGCATGTATGTGTGAGTTCTTTTTTTTTCATAAAGGGAACTATTTCTGTGAAGCTATCAGGCCTCAAAGTCATAGGAGTCATCACCTGTTTCAAGCAGTAAATGATTTAAAATACACTGCATCAGCTGCATACAGAGCAGACATTTACATCAGTGCTCTGTGCATCACTGCATGGACTCAGAGTGACTGTGCACAGCTATAAAGGGACACCAAAGGTACAAAACAGCAACTTATAGACAGAACCTGGAAATGCTTACGTGTAGAAGAAAGAGGACGTTTCTCAAATATTTCTCTCTTCAAAATCTTATCTTTTTCCCCAAGATAATAGATGTGTATTTGGCCAAAAGTTGAATATGGCCTCTCCAACCTACTGGCATTTGCCTTTGAACACTTTACTCAAATTTCTGACTTAGGCTTTCACAAAGTTCCATGTTATCTACTGTACTTCAGCTCAGGCTTTCAGAAACAACCGCAGAAGTTCAGTTAATATATTTAACATAGATATTTTTTCAGCAGATCATTATACAAGTTAAGTAAAGAGTCATGTTTCTCTCTGTAAGGTGGGGAAAATACCAGCTTATACTATATGATGGGTAAGTGGTTAAATCATCTTATTCAGAGACATAAAACCAGATTCTTGGCTTATGTAACTTGTGATAGAAGATTTTTCACAGATTTTACCTCTGAAAGCAGTTATAGATTTTTAGAATTCTTGTCATATAGAACAAGTACTACTGTTCATTAACTGTAATCACTGAAAGAGTTCTTTAACATGACAGGGTGCAGTCCATCTAAAATACTCGAGACTGACTTGTGCGTGTAAGCCATTAAGATGCTGTGAAAACCAAATGAATAAAAAAGCAATATTAAAATATAATGATAGCAACTGACATTTCTCAAATAGCTACACCAAATGATTCAGATAACCAGACCTGAAAAGAGAAACTAAAATTTCAAATTATATAAAGCAGCAGAAAGTACTGAAAAAAAGGCTATATTAAGGAAAACAGATTTGTTCTATAGTAAAAATCTACTTCCTACCTCAATAACATTTATCAAGTCAGAGATAACATCAGCATTTATCTTCTATGTCATTCTTGTTTCGTAAAGCACAATCTCTCAGACTCAAATACTTTTTTGTGGACAGCATTTTTTGCTGCTGCATACTTAATCACAGCTGAGTACAGGGCACAGATTATTCTATATCCTGTATTTCTTTCTGATTCTTCTTTGCATAATGTAACTGAAAATAATTTTCCACTGTAGTGATCTCTGCAAAATCATTTTGCTCTTCTCACCAGAAACTAGCAGCCTCACTTGATTAGTATTCTACGGTGCATTTTTCAGCCTTCAGCTGCCCATTTCCTTACCGTCAGGAAGTTTTGGAACCTTCTCCTCTAAAGAGTGTATTTCCTGAAAATGTTTCAGTTTCTCTTCCCTCTCCCTTTCTTGATCTTGTGTTAGGAGTTCTGTTTGTTCTTTCCATCCTTTGTCTTGAGCTTCTTTTTCCTGAAATAAATTAACAGAAAATTGAAGCTGATGGGGAAAAACAACCAACCAACCTAACAAAATCATAAGAACTTCCACATCATTCTGAAATCACATTCTTACTGCTAAACATAAAATGAGTAAGTCACCTTAAACCAAACCAGCTTTGACGACCCAGGGGTTTGCCCCAAAAATATTATCACCTCTAGTGTACTTTTATACACCTGAAACAAAATGAATAGACAATCAACTCTAATCAACATATTTCAGGCAAGTTGCAGCTCCAATGCCATAAAGCCAACGTATCACTCTCAGGGTAGTTCTCTTTAGAAACCAGAAGTTGTCTTCTTCAAGGAGTTTAATAGAAGGCCACATTTCATCACCTTATTCTTTTAACAAGCAAGAAATTAGTTGCCCCCTACTTGCACAATCTGACCTTTTTACTCGAACGAGTGGGTTGTAGATTCAGACAATTTCATTTTGGTACTTAAATTTATGGAGTATTAAGTAACAAACAATCAAAGAGAAAGGTTTAATCTTGGATGACAATTTCAGCTAGTGACTATACAGACATACGTAAAAGGCAAGAACTTGCAGAAAATATATTAATATCAGCAGCAAAAATCAGTAACACAGAAAAGTAGTAGCAGTGAAGAGAAAGTCAGCGTAGTCCAACACATGGGAGTTAACTTTGTAGGTTGTGCTTATTTTAGAACAAAATAAACTTCTAGATTAAAAATACCCTTCTAAGAGAAATAGCTACTACTTAATGAACAAAGAAAAGATGACTGTTAGCCAAAAAACCTTCAAGTATTTTCCCTTCATGTACAAGGTTATCATTGTTATATTAAAAAATATAAAATACATAGGGAGATGGTGGCCAGGTATTTAAAATGCTTGACTTTAAAAACTGACGAAAGCACAGACTACCCAAATCTAATTTACATTATTTAAAGCAATAGCCACATAGACAATACAGAGTTGGACTCCATGAGCTGCACTTGTACCAGCTGTGTGGTTCTGTAACTCACACACCCAACCATAGACTGGAAGAATACATTAAACTACATCCATAGGTACAGAAAGGGTTTGGGAAGAGAGAACATACAAATGAAACCGCCATGAAAAAGCTTTAGCCCTAACAGGAAGCCAGTCAAGACCATACTCAGAGCATTATTTCTGAAAAATGGTCCTAGCCTCATGTAATCAGAATTTGTACAATTTGTACCAGAATCTGTGTCATTCTGATTTGTAATACCTTACAAATCTCTGATTTTAGCCTGGGGTCACAAAAGTATTAATAATATTTCTAATGGCACTATTATCTACTAAAAAGGGAAATGGAAAAACAAATAAACCCAAGCATATTGACAAAGCTGGAAAACCAGAATAAATAGCAGCACTGTGACAATAGGAGGAAGTGTTAGATTTATGCATTGTGAAATAATTCTGGAAAGTAAAAGAAACCATAATTAAGACCAAGGAGAAAACAGAGAGAAGGAAGCCATTACTGTTTAACAGATTGCTTAAATAAGCATTAGAAACAAAGAAAAAGGGTGAAAACCAAAATGAAGTCTTAAAAACTTCAAAGAAGTAACAGTGGCAGAAAAAAAACAAATTGAGCTAATGGCTTTCAGTAAGACAGAGAATATGATGAACTCTCAAAAAAATGGAGTATATTTCTAGAAAGGTAGATCTTGTCTTAAAGAACAGAATGTTTTTGAAATTATATTTTCTATATATTTACACTTGTATATTTACACATTTTCTAAAATATAGGCTTTGCATTATACAATCTGATAGGTGAATTATCTGGACTGGGTCTCAAATTTTTATGGAACTCACTATTTTAGGAAGCATTCCTTCTTTCTTGTTTACTGTGTCACCACAGACAAGCTCTGATTCTGTAAGAAGTTCTGCTGGTGAGAAGTATCCACTGGTTTGTACACCTTTTGTGAGCTGTGATCCCTTTTTAATACTTTGGTTGTTGGCTGTAGAAAATACAAACTAATTAAATTGTGTTTTCACTTGAAAATATCCCACTGTATACCTGTCTCTCATTTTTCATGATTTGCAGCAAACAAAAGACTGTATTGAAGTCAATGAAAGTGGAAAGTATTGACGAGTTTCACACAGTTGTTTTCAGCATCTGTAAAACCTGATCATAAAAAAAATATGCATGCAAAAATTCTACTGAAAAAATAATTTAAACCCCACCTTAATGCTACTTATAGGGTCATTACAGTGTACTGAATACTAGTTTAAAAGCCCCACAAAATTTCTCACTCATCTCACTGCCTGTCACAGAATCAAACTCATAAAATTAAAATTCACTTACTTAAATCTTTGAAACACATACATTTATCTCTATGGAATGACATTAAAAAAAATCTGAACCTAAAATGGAATAATAGTAGAGCATCTATAATAAAACAAGCAGCAGACAAACTGTTTGAAATACCGGCATTAAATATTTAAAACAGTCCCATAAATTTCTGCTTCTTCTGACAAGTAGATTCTACTGATCCGGTGAAAATAGTCTAAGTACACACACAGACACACACGTATTTATGTGGGTAGGACAGAGTTTGAGACTGTCTTGTCACACCAGAAGAAATCACTGTACTGATACTTTTAGAAGATTATGTTCTGGGACATATATACTCTGAGGAAAAAATGAGTGCAGCTCATCTGACACACAATACATTTGAGGTAGTAAAAAATAAATAAAACAGATCACCAAAATATTCTTAGCAGTGAAGATACATATTTTTAAAGCCTCTGTAATTTATTGTCAAGTAGACATCTATCATCTCTATTGGAGATTTTACTAACAACCTTCCCCTCCTCCTTTACCCAGGAACTTCTGGTATGAAAGGAGTTAAAACTGCTGTTTGGTGAAGTTCTGTGTTGGCTCTGCTGCAGTTACAGAACAGTCAAAAAACCAACGTGCCCTTCTTTGTAACCAGTGCTGTGTTGAAAGGAGTGCAAAAAGGTAAGTGTGCTTGAACAAGCAGCACCAGGGCTGAGCACTGAGTGGCATGAAATGCATAACCCAGATGAGACATTTCAAACTTATGCTAATAATTTTTCTGCTCTTATTGCTTTATACAAGTTACCTCTTTTTCTTTGTACAATATCTGTGTCTTTTCTAGGTGACGACTTCAACATACGATTAGCATATATATTTTTTGCTTCAAGTTCTCTTTCTTTTTCCTGTGAATGAAAGAGGTCAAGTATAAAAATGAGTTACTAGTATTTAATTTACTAGTCACTAGCAAAGCTGTATATTAAATTAGACATGGTAAATAGAAACAGAATAAACAACTGTTTCATCCAATGTTTTAAGGATAACTATCACATTCCTAACTCTGTTTATGCTGTGAGAAAACAGACAACTTTCTCCTCACCAAAAAATAGCAAAATACTATGGGGGAAAAAATAGCATCTCTGCAGTGAAAATAAAACTAAATGCCAGTGCTTCCACAAACATGAACACGACTTACACCATGTGTATAGCTTGCACAACTGAATTTTACGTGTTGTGAAGAGTTAAACATTTCAATGCAAGCAATGATACTTGCCACAGGGCATGTCAGTATCGGGGAGCAGAGGCCCATTGCATCATAGAGGTAGAGGCATACTTTTCTTTTAGCACATCTACTGAATAAAATACAGAAATGAACACTCAGTTATCAGAATTCATCTGATAATGGAAAGGTTTTCAAACCGTAAACTCTCCATTAACAAATCAGGCTTAAAACACTTCCTCTAAACAAGTACATTTTAGAGGTACTAACACTAGTGCTACTTGCTGGATAGCTGGGAACGTGGTGAACAGGTGCATCTCCAACATATAACTAGGTTTGAGACTTGGGAGTTTCAAGAAAATTCTCCCAGAAACTAAGTACTTTAGCTCAAGTCTCACTTATTTTTTTTCCTAAACTAAGTAGAACATAACAATATTTTAAGTACTTTTATTGAGAGTTTGGGAAACAATGATGATGGTGTGGGGTGCAAATAAACATTTGCACAAATTTAGCAACACATGTGGATATCACAAATACATTACATTAATCTTCATGCAAACCTACTGTAATGCAAGGATACTAGTAACGAAGCACTATTTACACCTGCAGATTTAATTTTAAATTCAAGCCTTCAAAACCTAATTTTCCAGTAGATTTTGTGGTTTATTCTCAATGCTTGGCTATGTATTTGATCTTGCTTTTCTTAACTGGTGCTAACAATAATGATTAACACAGAGACATTCCTGTTATAAACACTGTAGGGTCAGAGCACAGAACATTTCAATTTAATGCAGGAAAAGCACTCACATGTGGTATATAATTAAGTACACATCAGAGAGTGCAGTCACTGGTAAACTATTCAAACCTGATTACAGATACTTCCAAAGATAAAATCCCAGTACATGGTTAGCAACTTCTACTCCTTTCACATTTTACCTTCAGCTTCTGATTTAGCTGATTAAGCTCTTCTTGGAGAACTCTGTTTTCTTCTTGAGCCTCATATAACTTTTTTTTCTTTGAATGTAACTCTCGTTGAAAACTGCTACCACTTAATTCGAGATTTCTTTCCAGATCCTTCAATTAAAACAAAATAATATTTTTTAATAGCTGAAGTAATTTTTATAGTCAAGTTACTTAAATAAAATTACAGTAAACCAGTGTCTTGGGTTTAGATATGGGCTCGACCATTGCTGTAACACTGAATACATTTAAACCTTTAATCCTAACTCTGAGGGGGCAAGGCACCTGCAGATGCTGCAGCTCATCCTTTTGAGTATTGAGAGGTGATTTGAGGACATAACAGAAACTCACACTACTTTCTGCAAGGCTCTTGCCACAGTGGACCTCCGGATCTCTAAGACATATCTCCTACTGATGGGTAAGAGAGAGAATCCTTCCCTGAAAGTGCAGGTTTATAAAGAAGAAAACAAGAAAGAATTTTTAACCTTTCTACTAGAAACTAGCTTGTGATTATGATTTCATTTGTATGCCCTTGTCTTGTAATAGCTGTTTTAAGTGAAGCTATGTTGATGAAAGAAGGAAAAAAACTAGAAGAAAATCCCTTACTTTTTAAAGCACGATTCATTTTAATATGATCCAGTACTCTAAATGCTGAAATACCTAATCATGAAAGTACAGATGACAGATGGTGACACTACAGGACGAGGTAGTTTGGCTAACTCAGCCATTTATATCTTGGTACTCTGGGATTTATTTTATGAAAGCTTAGTTTCCAGCTTAATCCTTGGATTTCCAGATCTATTATCTCTGTAATGCAATTTAGGTTTAATTACTAATATAGACACCAAACCTTAAAACCATCTTAATGACATAATTTAAGCTTAGCATAAAATTTATATATTATATATAAAATATATCTCCTATCAAAATAGTACAACTACCAAGAGATTTAATATTGTTAACATAATTTTTAAGTAAGATGAGTTTATAGACATATTTACAGTGGAGACATGCTTAGACATATTAACAAAAACATAAACATTTTTTCTGGATGAAATTAAAATACATTGGACAAATTTCTTATAATGGATACCCATAAAAAGGTCTAAAGATTATTTCAGTATTTAAAAAACATGCTGTAATTTTGTCCAGCTGAGCTATTAGATGTGCAGAATAGTGGACAATCAAACACTGTATGAATGCTGCTCAAAAATTGAAAAAGAATTACTGTATTTTTTTTTCAGAATTTTAGTGTAAAGTTCCCTAAATACCCAGAAAATTTTACAAATTGTTTCCCTCCAAAAGGAGAAACTGAATTGCATAAAGTTGTATTACAGCTGTATGCACTTCTGAAATGTTATTGCTAGGTATAAAAACACTTAAAAGCACAAATCCACAGGATATATTCTGACAAAACACGCTTAATTTGTAAACAGAAATTTGAATGCACAACCACCTCAAATGGAACTATACAATCACCTTGGAAATAATTTCATTGATTCTTATGGGTAAAACCAAAAAATACTGGTTTTCTATTTGCTCCACAGCTGTGTAAAATTACAATTCATTGTGGTAAGAAATATCTGTACCAGAATTTCTTACAAAAAGAAAGTCATCCCACCTTAATTCTTTTTTCCCTGTCCTCCAGCTTGCTCTCTGCTAAGGCTAGTTTCTTTGCCAGGTCATCTCTTTCAGCAAGGTGCTTATCTGCAGACAGCTTTTTCAGTTTCTGCAAGACAGTTTTTTTCCTGTACAGTTCATCTTCCGTATCTTTCAGCCGTCTCTCAGTTGCACGTTCTCTCTCCTGAGATTTTCGTAGGCGCTCCCTTAATATTCTAATCTCATTGTTGTGCCGAGCAAGGAGCTGAGAGATTTCGTTTTCTGTATCTTCAAATTTATTCAAGGCTTTCTCCTGCCTGTGCTGAAGCCTCTTCAGTGCCCTGTTTTCCTTCTGCAGCTCATCCAGTTTGATGTGGAGTTCAGTCAGTTCATTTCGGAGCTCATTGATTTTCAGCAGCCTAGCAGAAAGAACTCTTTTTGTAACAAGATCTATATCTTTTGCAGGAGAATCCCTAGTGAGGCTCTGAGAACGGAAACCCCACCGTGTCCCTCTTTTGCTTGGTGCGTATTTGGAATCCAATTTCTTTGTGGCTGAGAGAGGAAAAATAAAAAGCATGTTTACTATTAGACAATGCAGTTTGTCTATTCAGACATCCTTCTTGGAACCAAGCTCTGCCTGAAACAATCATACAATACTTAGCAGAGATGGCAGCTTTCAAACCAGACAATAAAAGGCATATATATGATAGACTTATGCTCCTTTTGATAGCTGAAAAATGGAGATTTATGTCTGTGATCTACTGTAGGAGGTAATATCTGCAGCCATTAATATAGGACTCTTGTAAAGTAATCATCTGCAAATCGTATCAGAAATAAGAGTCATATTTTGTTAATATTTGGTATTGTTTATAAAAATGGTTTAGAAATACTATAATGCATACAAAATTATCACATGCTTTTAAAATGGCAACAATTAGCTGAGCATTAGCTAGTTATGTATTATGCAAGATGTAATTCTCCCAGACAAATGCAGTAGTATTTTCAAATCCAGCTGCCATGCTTACAGACAAAACAGCAGATTTCAAAGGCTCAATGCAAAAAGCCTCCAAAGCAAAATTATAAATCCCATGAAAATTCAGTTCTCCCTGAATAATTTATTCTTGTATCACAAGTTATTTTCCACACAGTATTCTCATTTGATTACCTGTATTCACCACTCACATTCCTATTTATTACTATTATTATTATTTTATTGTCATCCCCACACATAAAAGCTGAACATTTTGTTTCTATCTTATGTGCCTCTCATGCCACGCTCAAAGAATGAATCATATAATCCACTAAAAATATCTCTTAAAACAAGTGAATAAATAGAGGGTGCATAATTCCTTAAGGTACATCAGTGTTCGAAAGAAGTACACTGAGCAGCAGTGTGTAATTCCGGCTTGAAAGCTGGGATACAGCAATAGTGCAGTTACCTACACACAGACAGTGAGTGTGTGTGACAGCAAAGTCCTCCTCCCCTTTGCCACTCACCATATTTCTGTTCTACCGAGAATACTTAGCAGCAAAAATAACAGCTTAAAAATACCTTCTTATAATTTCCTATAGACATTTTGCAAAAATGCTCATTCATTTTCTGCTTGGTGCTCATTTTTTCCACAGCTTGGGCAAACAAAAGAAGGTGTGTTTTCTTCATTTACAAAGAACACTTATGTCACATTCAGGTGTGAAAAAATTACCTAATACATGCACTGCAGGAATGATGCCACTCCTATCACCAACTAAGGGAGTTCCCATTAACCCTAGACTTCCAGCCCCTAGAAGAATTTCTCCTTATTTAGGGCAAACATGAAATTCCACTATCAAGATTGTACTTTTGAACATATAGTTAAATTGGGGAATAGTGTATTTCAAGACAATGTAATATGACACTCACAATAACTTCATGTAATAATTATCTTCAATTCTGGCTATGTAATCAAAGAACTGGTCACACATTTGCCCTCTCCAAATTAAATAGCATGGTGGAACTGCAGTTTCTGGTTCCCAGAAAGCTAACCCATGACTACCATGGAGGAGATGCCACTTCTGAACACAGAGAAGCTCAGCAAAAAACCAGTTGTACCAGGACTCCCACACTGTCAAGAATCTGAAGAGATACATTCCCTTCGCAAGTTAATTACTTAAGGTCAGACCCTCTGGCACAGCCTAGATTGTAACATTGATCAAGTGATTCACACAGTATCAAGCACTTATAACTGAGCCAGAACACCTGCTCAAGAAAGGCAGGACATGCTATGACTTCACCAAAAAATGTATGCAGTTATTTAGAACAAGCTGACAAAGTGTGGCAGAAAGCCTTCACAGCCCTGCTTCAGCCCAGGGCCTGCATAACCATTCTCTCCTTTTTTGCAGGGATGTTCACTTTCCTACAAACTCTCTCAAGAAAGCAGCCTATGTCTGTGAGAAAGCTCAAGGTGGAGTTATGTCATCTCAAACTGGAACTATTTTACCCTCAGGGAAGAAGCAGGAAAAACTTTCTTTTGAATCTCCATCTGAACCTAACTTTCATCAAAAACATTTTCTTTTTTTTGGCCACATCAGTGGTCTTCTGTTTGTCTGTTGAAAGTCACAGTATTTTCCTGTAAATCTTAGTCAACTAGACTTCCACAAGATAGGTATCTGTAGGTTATTTGATAAGGGAAATTTTAACAATTGTGTCTCTTTTGCAGACTGCATACTAAGGACTTGCCTTGGGTTCTTGGCCTTGAGTTTTTTGTCAATGACAAAAACCAAGCATCAGCATGATTCAACAGAAGGCTAGTATAAAAGCCATATTCACTTGTTAAGAAAATTATGAAGAATTCTGAAAATCACCAAAACTCCTCCTTATGCAGGAGTAGGTTAACTTCAGTTTTCAAAGGAGCAGCTACTATCTACCTGCTATCTGTAGCATAACTCACATGAACTGTATTTGTAGATGCTCATAATGCTAGTTTCTCACTTTTGAGTTTTCAAAGATAATTAACTCTTTGGAGCAGTTACAAAGCAGCAATTTCTGCTACCTACCTACCTTGGTAGTGCAACAGGCTGTTTGAAGTCTGTGTTTTGTGATGCCTTTTTTCTTGGCTTGTAGATGGAGAGCTTAGTGCTGGCGACTGGCTGGATGAATGAGATGCATTACCTTCATCTGAATAATAGGAGTCACTATTTTTATCCTCATCTGATTTCCTCTCCTGTTCAGAATCTGGGCTCCTTACTCTTTCTCCCATTTTTCAGATTTAATGGCTTTCCAGATTTTTCTCAAAGACTGCTCATTTTGGCACAAAGGATCTTTCAGTTGTCACAATGGCAGCAGTTGGATTATTTCCTCCAGTTTATCATCTTCATCTCCAAGCACGAGATCTCTGCAGTTCAGTTCAGCAAGCAGTAGTTATCATTCAGAATGCATTTTTCTGTAACAATTTAGAGAGAGAGAAAAAATGAGAATCGTTTTGCTAAGAAAGAAAGAAAGGTAAAAAACCTGTAAAATTATTCATGATTCCTACAACCTTATGCCACATGCTGTGCTACCTATTGTTTATATTAATAATTATGTTTATATTAATTATCTATATTAAATGTGACAGACATCACTCTAGGAATGCTACTAATATTACATTCAATAGTCTGAGGTACTTCAATCCCAAAAGAGAAATCAGAATATTAACACAGCTAAATCTAGAACAAGAAACTACTCTCAAGTTAGAGAAGGGAAAAGAAGAATTTGGAAAACAAAACAGAAAACAAGTGAAAGTCTGTTGATACTCAGGAAACTAATTTAGACATGTTTTAACACTTTTTAACCAAATGAATTAACAACTTATTTGTGTGACTAGAATTGAGATATTTGTAGAATTGGACTAAATCTTCCATTTCTCAATTTCTGATATTTCAATGATGTTAAATAATGGGCTTGAAAATCAATTGTTCCACTTGTCTGGAAAACATCCAGTCCCTAAACCCTAATGAGACTGTACCTATCTATCACAATCTTCACCCTGTGAAGTATTCTCATACCCTACAACATCTGGTGCTTCATACCTTTAAGGACTGGCCAGAGCACACATGTTTGTGTCATGTGTATCTATATATCTATATCTATATATACCCTTTTATATCTGATAAGAGAGACCACACCACCAGTACATGATAAACATTATATCTGCAGCAGGTATAAAATGAGAAGGGCTGCTCCTGCAGCCTGTCTTTTGAAACAAACTGAAAAATCCCATAATCTCAAGGTGAAATCACCCCACTGTGTATTTGGAGACACTTCCTGAGAATGCAATGGAGCAAATATATTCAAAATTTTCTTCACCTTCTCAGTCAAAAGAATTTTCTAGACAGTTCGGGAAGTGTTTTACTGACTACACTCAGCCTCCCTCGTCTTTTGCCTCTCTCACCACTCTTGGCAGCTTTCAAGCTTAATTTCACCATCTCTCTCATTTCAATCCAACTTTGAGATATCAGGCTTCTAATGTGTGAATAAATAGGACTTGCACCAGAGCCCATCAGTTCCACCTGTTGAATGACATAGCCTCCTAGCTGATTTCTAAATGGCAAAGCAAATTACACACAAAAAAATTCAGCTGCTTTCAGTCAAAACTGCTCTACACTGCAGGACATTCGACATACCTGTAAATGAGCTGTAAATTTTTCACTACATTATTTCCCAATAAAATAAACTTGGCCTGCTTCTCAGCCTTCACTGCCTATACATGCCTTATTGCATAGCCAAGCAGAACAGAAATGTCAGCTGCCAAGACAGTTTTCATTACAAATTCAAGCTTTCTGGCTCAGTTCACTGTTAGCACAACTCTGCCTCCAGTGACTGGAATCCATTTGGCCTCATAATCTATACAGAAGGAATTAGAGGAATAAATATCCCATCAGGTTTCTAAACGGGGAAGATGCTTGGAAATTAATACTGAATTACCTGGAAAAGAGTATTTTTCATTACTTGGGAAGTAACTTTCCAAAATAATGTTTTTTAAACACCTAAATATTTTCTAAGTGGTCCAAACAAATTAGATGCCTGAAACTTATGTTAAAGGATTCTGATGAAAACGAAAATTTCACTGCAAAGCCTAGAAAGTAAATAAACTATGCTTGAGATCACCTGTCCTAAAGATTGCTAAACACATGCTGGAAGGTATCATTATTGTGAACATTCAAATAATCAGGCATGATTGTTCTTTTTCCTTATAAGATAATGGAGTCATTAAAATTATTTCAAAAGGATATACCTAATCATAAATGTAACTAAGATCATGCAAGAATACTAGAACATATCAGGGTGCTTCCCTACTCCCAAATGGTTCCTTTCCTAACTCCGGGCCCCACAAGCACCTGTGCACAATGGATGTTATTTTGCTCCTTGAAGAGCAAACCAAGCCCAAACAGGCAGAGTTCTGGGGACAATCTGTTCTCTAGAGGATGCACAGGCAAGACTGCATCAGGTCTGTCTCCACAGGACAGAATTTCAGGGAATGCAGAAAAATAGAAACTAATATATTTATATTAAAGTACTAAAATAATATGAGATATAAAAATAGTACTCTGGAGGCACAGACCTCATATTCTTACACTTAGGGAAAGCATAAATGCCTACAGTTCATGTCTAATTATATATATAAAACAAGAGCACTCACTTTCACGTACCAACTTAAAGCTCATCAGTTATATTATAGCCCCACAAGAGTTCACTGAAGAGGCAATAATCTTTGTGAAGAATGGTTTTCATAACTCAGTGTGTTTAAAACAAACAAATTGTAAGAACTGGAGGATTAGAATTATCCATCACTCCTGTACTGGATATTCCCCACTTTTGAGAATATTTTGCTAAGTATCATTCTGACAAACAGCAACATAAATGAACAGAAATTTTCGATGCATTCTGGAAGTACTTGAAAAGCAATGGAATGAAAACAAATTGAAAAAGGTAAAACAAAGAAAGCTCCCTTGAGGAATCACCAAAAACATAATTTGGATCTTCAAATGATTTTCAGTTTATAAACTGGTAATATTATCATATTTTCCATATAGAAAAAGAAACCTTAGTCTGTCACGTCTTGCCAAATTAATTTTTCCACTAGTTTATAATACAATTTGATTAACAAAAGAATACACAGTTTATCTTAAGAACAAGAATCACTAGGATATTTGAGTTTTACTTCAGTGAGCCTAAGGACTGTTTAATTAAGAAATGTTTTGGTTCCCTGACTTTTCAATTGTTACAAACTAGTTTGAGTTGATGATAAAGTAAGTTTAACTCATGTGAGTAAGATCCACAAAGATATCTATTTTCTCCTTGTGTATTTAATAAGTTGTGAGGAGTGAAACATTGTGGGTTAGCAGTGGGTCTACTAAGCTCCACCACCACCACCAAAATCCCAATCTCCTCCCTCCAGAAGCACCAGACATGCTTTTAGAAGCCTAATGAATCGAGATCACATCAATATAGAGTGGCTGAAGTAAATCTGGGACTTGCACAAACTTCAGAAAGAGGTTTTTTTTTCCCAGAATTTCATACTTCTTCACTTCTATCTATAGCTATTATTTACATATATTATATTAAAAACATGTTCATCATGACAAAAAACAATCAAGCACTGGGGCACTGCAAAGGACATTACAGACAAAACACAGCACAAAACAACTGCAACAGTGACAGGAGATTCCCTATTACTCCTAAGAAAATCACAGAAACAGAAACTGAACCATTGGATTACAGGTATTACGCAATAGACAGAAATGAAAATTACTTAGCAATTCTTCTCATGCAGTGCACCCAGAGCTTAGTTCTGTAGTGCAAGACTCATAAAACTTTTAATGTCCTTTTCAGTATTAACACCCTTACAAGACCAGGGGAAGCTCAGTGCTTTTGCTGGTCACTGAATGGCACTTCCCCCGTACAAACACTGACCTCTAACGGCCCACTCAGTTCTTCCACCTTTTCTGAGAGAGGGCCAGTGCCAGAAAGCCAGCTTCAGGCAAGTACAAAAAGCATCAATCCAAATTATTGAAGTGCTGAATTTAAGAGCAAAGAATAATTTCAAAAGAAATGAATCTCCTTCTTCTCCCTGCATCCATCCTTTTCATATCCAAATACTACAGTTTTTCCAGAAGAGAGCAGAGCAAAATAATTTACTTTTATGACATCAAAACATACTGAGTGATGAGCCTTAGTGAGAACTACGTATAACTTCATTAGGTACTGCAGTTGCTGACTTAACTGTATGCATTTCTTCTAGGTTTACCAGCTTTTCACAAAATCACAGAAATAATTAGGTTGGAAAAGACCTCTGAGATCATCGAGTCTAACCTATGATCGACCATCAGCACGTCAACTAAATCATGGCACAAAGTGACATGTCCAGTCTTTCCTTAAACACCTTCAGGGATTATGACTCCACCAGCCTGAGCAGCCCATTCCTATGTTTAATCACCCTTTCTGTGAAGAAATTCCTCCTAAAGTCCAACCTAAACCTCCCCTGGCACAGCTTAAGACTGCTGTCCTGCATTTTGGTAAATTAAAACGCTGTACGGATTTAAAAGCCAATGTTACATTTACCTGACTGTCACAGTAAACCACAACGTTACTCGTGTCAGATCTGAAAAAAGCAGCTGCTGTACGTCCCAGGCCAGAAATGAGGAAACGGCACTTCAAACAGAGCACATGCAGGCCAGTCCTACAACCGGGAGAAGAGATTATGTTTCTAAATCAGCCTCCATCACCCACGCCGTGGCTCATTCCCACCCTTAGCCCGGTGAGCGCGGACTTACCTACGTCAGCTCAGCCACCGCCGAGAGCAACCCTCCGGTTCCCGAAGTGCAAGCAGGCAGCTTTCCTTCACTCAGCGGAGACGTTCTTAAAGAACACATCGAACGTTATTTTCAATCAGCACTTCGCCACGGCACATTTTAAATGCAATCACCGAAACCCACATACACTAAATTACTTCGGAGGAAAGGAACTGAACACCGGCGGCCCGAGACCTTTCGGAGGCCAATCCCAGGCCTAGGCCCGGGCCCGTTCCCAGCCCCCACAGCCCCCAAGGAAACACGGCCCCGCGGCGGTCCTGTCCCACCCCGTGCCGCTCCCTCCGCCCCGCGATGTCCCCGCTGTCCCCGCGGCCCCCGGCCCGTCCCGGCGGTACCTGCCCGGCCCCTCGGCCCGCCCGGAGGACGCGCCGGCGGTTGCCGCGTTACGCTTAAAGGGGCCGCGCGGCGGCCATTGACAGCGGCTGCCCGGCAACGGGCGGCGGGGAGGAGGCGGGCTCTGGTCGTCAGCCATTGGCTGCCCGCGCTGCCAGCTCGGCCACAGCCGCTCTTCCCATTGGCGAGAGGCTGAGCCCCGCCTGCTGATTGGCTGAGGCGCGGCTAAAGGGGGGATGCGG
>VWZT01004839.1:344150-398043 GCA_013397055.1 Pachycephala philippinensis | reverse complement strand
AAAAAAAAAAAAAGCTAGAATATTATGCTATTCGTGTTGTGCCTCCATACTGTTCCATACTGTGCTTCAAGGATGCTTTGATTGATAAAGACTGCTTTCTGGATGTTTTTTTCACCTTCTGTTTTATAACCAAAATTGTCAATCCTCTTCTCAGTCCTAGTAAATCGTGAGACCATTCACTGTGTAGTTGTCATAAAAGCAAGGACAGTGATTGAACTAACCTGGACTGCAGGGGAGGGATGTTTCATATAGTCAAAGAAAAATCCTGGGTCTGCTCAGACAGATTGAAGGACTGCACAAGGGATGTTTACAAAAGCTAATGCTGAGTTTGAGGGCCTAGTCCTCTGACAGCTCCTGTCATCAATAAAAAAGGAGATATGTCCATCCAAATAAAGTGGGTGAAATAGGCTTTACTCTCACTTGCCTTATCTTTTTCTGGTCACCATGTGGTTAAAGTAATAAAAAAATGATAAGAAGTATTGATTGTCGGAGATTTAGTCCATTTCATTCCCTGTATACTGCCAGGAGAGAACAGTTTGGAGAGAAAAGTGGCATCACATCTTCCTGTGCCACAAGTGAAACCTGTCAACTGCAATAAGGTAGGCAGTTGTGGTGTCCACACTTGGAGAAACACAAACACATTTCAAGAATCAGTAGGGGTCTATAAAACTCAGTGTTAGAGGGAGAGACACCCAAGAGAAGATTCAATACCAATAAAGGTTGCGAGATTGTTTGATGGTGAGTTCTATTGTTCCTCTTGGTAGAGGACTTTTAGCCCAGAGGTAAAAAGGTGTAATAAACCGTAGTGGTGAGAAGCTGGAACTAGTTCCAAGCAAGAAAATGCACATTTTTTATTAGTGGAAGGAAGTGCTTTTACCCAGATGAATTGAGTGGGAGAGATGTGGGAGTTTTAAGTCAAGTTTAAGTTAAGTTTTAAGGCCCCAGCTGCCTGCTCTACCCTGCTGCTGCTGGTGACTGCTCCTATGAGAGCCTACAGAAGGAGGTGAGTGGCTGTATCTCAGGTATTCTGGGGTAAATCTGGTTTTTTGAGTCAAACACATCTTCACTGGCCACTGCAGCTGCTTTTCCAGGGAAGTGGGAATTTTATAACGATAAATTACCTTAACAATGTTTGCCAGAGCTGGTGGGTTGTGTCCTCAATGCTCTGAAAGTACAACCTGTAAGACCTGGTTGACACTGATTACCTGTCACTTGGTGAAATAATTGTGACAAAGCAGGCTGGAGGGGTTCTCAAAAGCAGGGTGTTGAAATTAGCTAACCTCATGGTTTTAACTGGATCCCAGCTCCAAGGTCACTTCCAATCTGGACCAGCCTCTATGTGACAAGAAAATCTGGGTACCTGTGCCAGGGAGATAATTAGGTACAGATTGGTTGAACATAAAATATGGGTAAGGTTGTGCTAGGATACATCATGTGTGATGTAAGAACATTAACACAAGCCAGCAATGCACACTTGCAACAAGTGCCACCTGGGGCTGCAAGGGGGAGTGCTGCCAGCTGGTGAGGGAAGGAACCCTCCCCTCCGTTCAGCACTGGTGGCACACTTTGGGACTGCTGGGACCAGTTCTGGACACCCCAGTAGAAGGGAGGCATGGATATACTGGAGTGGGTCCAGTGAAGGACCATGAAGGGATTGAGGCATCTCAGGTACCAGAGGCTGTAAATACCTGATGAGGGGAGTAAAGGCAAAGAAATAAGGTGCTTCTCAGCGATGCCCAACGGCAGGACAAGAAACAATGGACACACTTTGAAATACAAGAAATTCCATTTAAACATAAGAAAACACTTGTTACTGTGCAGGTGATCAAAGACAAGAAGTTTGACCAGGGAGGTTGAGGAATCTCCATCCTTGGAGATACTCTAAAATGTGATTGGACGTGGTCCTGAACAACCTACCCTAGCTGACCTTGCTTGAGCAGGTGGGTGTTGGCCCAGACGATATCGAGAGGTCCCTGGGACCTCAGACACCCTGTGATTCTGAGATACCAGAATGCATATTATGGACAAGGGATGCTGGAGCTGATGGCACTGGTCCTACTAAGACACCGTGTCATTTGAATTCTCATGAATGCATATCTCATGTATGTATGTTTTGATTAGGACTTTCAGTGTGGCATCAGCAGCCAGCTGCTGTTGAACAACCCCTTTACTTATGGGCCACTTTTGTCATGTCGTATTGCATTTTAGGACTCAGCCCCAGATCTAGATATTTGGTTCTGGTTTTGGTTTTCAGGTGTATGAGCTTGCATTTGTGATCACATCTGAATTAACAAAACTGGACAATTTTTTTATCTCAACAATTGATCAGTCAGTCTGTATAATAGAACTGTTACCTTTATTGTTTTTCACATGAGGAATCATTTGTGTGTCATTTGTGTGTCAATTTGTGCATATTTTATGTACAGTGATGCAGTTCTCATCAAGGTCATTGATAAATGTATTGAAAAAATCCATACCAAAAAGATTCTTCCATAAGTTTGAAAAATATGCAATCCCTTGAAATGAAAACACTTCAGCTATAGTATATTTTTATGACCTAGTTGTTAACCGGTTTTAAAAATTAACATGTAATATGCTACATTGATTTTGTTTATAGTTGTTTTTTAATGCAAGATTATGTGAAATATTTGGCAAAGACAGTATTTCAGCCACAATCTTCATTATCAGTCTAATGCTTAATCTCATTAAAACAGTATCAAATTTGTTTGACAGTCTGAGTTCCTGGGAAACTGTGTCGACTGACATTAATAAACCCGTAATCCGTTAATTCCTTCATTAGTATCCCATATCAGCATTTCTATTAGTTTGCTTGATGACACTTGCTAGCTAAAGCTGCCTACAGTTACCCAAGCGATTATATTTATTGCCTGAAAAGGCTGGTTCAACATTAACTTTTTCTATACAAGGTCTGAAATGCAAATTACCGCGGTGCCATTGCCAAGGGCCCTGACAGCAGAAGCACAGGATTGCCGAGCAGGCCATTTTGTCCTCGGTTTCTTAACCCTTCTCCACTTCCTTGAAGGCTACGGAAGGTTTTTGTCACCCCCCTGGCTCCCCGCCCCGGAGCCGCCGGTGCCCGCTCCCGGCGGGCGGCGGGCGCAGTAGCGCGGCGATGCTCTAGATGGGGCTTCAGCACCGGCAGAGGCAGCGAATAAAACCAGCCCTTAAAGGCGATGGAGGGGTTGGAAACAGCGTCGTCCCGCCTTTAAATTCGTCCTTCTTCCTTTCATCCAATTGCCTTTTTTCACGAGGGCTTGCTGGTAACTAGAGGCATCCCTCAAGGACGGAGGCTGGAGCCAGTATTGTTTAATGCCTTTATTATTGAGCTGGCCAAGGGATGGAGTTTGTTGGGGCTTTAGGTGTGTATTCCCACTCCTGAGGTTTGGCTCTTGGGCTGGGGGCTAGCTCCGTGCCTGTGCAGCCAAGAGCGGCCTCTGGGGACTGGGGGAGCTCTCCAATGTGCTGTGGAGGGGGTGCAGCCGGGGCCAACCCTTGCCATCGGCAGCTGCTTTCAGCTGCGTGTCCTGTGCCAAGGGCACTGCCCTGCAGATGGCACCCCTCAGCTCAGGCACAGGCAGCACCGGGGCTGTGGAGCAGCCTGGTGACCGCGGGGTTCGGGCTGACCCCATCATCACCCCAGCCCGGCCCTGCTGGCTCTGCGGGCACTGCAGCGCTGGCCTCAACCAGTGGGACTCTGCAGTCCCCACTGTCACCCTTGGGGACAGAATAACCCCAGAGGCAAGTATGGGCCAGGATGCAGTTCTCCAGAAAAAGCCCTGGGATCCTAGTGGGTGGCAGGCTGAACATGACTCAGCAATGTGCCTTGGGATCTCCAGTACAAGAAAAACATTTAAAACATGGATTGAGTCCTGTAAAGGATCACCAAGGCAGTGAGGGGCTGCAACACAGGATATTCAAGGGGAGGCTGAGGCTGCTGGGTTTGCTCAGCCTGCAGAAGAGATGCTTCAGGGACAACTTGGTGCTATCTACTGTTACCTGCTGGGAGGGTGTGGGGAAGATTTATCCACACTCTTCCAGAGGTGCCCAGCGGAAGAATGAGAGGCAGCTGAACACGCATTGCAAAATGGGGAATTCTGACCAGATTGTAGGAAAAAATTGTTCACCACGAGGGTGGTCAAACATTGAAGCAGGACGCCCAGAAAAATTTTGGAGTCTTCAACCTTGGAGATATCGAAACCTTAACTGGACACAGCCCCAGGCAACCCAACCTAGTTGCACCTACTTTAAGCAGCTTGTCTGACTGATGGCCTCCAGAAGTCCCTTCCAAACTATGTTAGTCTGTGATGCAGTGATTCTGAAACTGTGTTGCTGTTTCCAAGCCAGCAGTGTGCCCTGGCCTGTGCTGCCTCCCAAAGCATGCACAGGGATCATTGTGGAGAGTGCTAGCTAAACCATGAAAGCCATGGCACTGGCTGTGGTCACATTTTCACAGGGAAGGAGACAGAGTTCCAGTTCTGAAGTAGTTTAAGTAAATACACACAGTTTCCTAAAATATAAATTCAGAAAATAAAAACACCTCTTTATTTTCATGCAAGTGTTGTTAGCTCATTCATTCCATTAATCTGATTTATGACAATAGTTACAAATGTGAAATCCTGATCCTTTTTGAGGCTATGTTCTGGACAGGGATCATCAGTGGCTTGTGCACACCAGTACAACTAAATAAAAGTATCTTTTCATTAGCAGAGATACTTACTTTGTACTTTTGTAGATTGAAACCTCTTTTTGAAACTGAAATTTCAGAACCAAACTAAAGAGTTCTTAACATTCGACTGATTTCCTATAATAATACATTTAGCTAATTACTAATTCCTTATTCCTGGTTAAGATTCACTTATGTCAAGATTTATGAAACATGATGACTTTAAGGATTGCTCAGTTTTCCACATACAGTATTTACTTTATACATATTTTTAAGCAGGTTTTCTGGAGAAACTGAGGAAGCTAAGAATCTTTCCTGCACCTTCCAAGTTCACAGTGTTGTTTCTAGGGGGAGAATGTAAGCCAAAGGAACTGAAAAGGCCCTGCCATCAGCCTTTTTCTGTTTAATCTATTAGCCACTCAGCTGTATAATGTATTATCTATCACACAGCGATAAGCAGCTTAGCTCTCTGAGATCATATTAAATATGTTTGGTTTAGCCTAATTCTGCAGCGCTCCATGAGGAGACACCCTGATGTCCACCTGGAGTGGAGCCCTTTTGAAACCAGTGCAGCCCTGCACAGGCTCAGGGCCTTGGAGGAGAATATTCTGACTGTCTTCCTTCTTTTCTGAACCCCTTTCTTCAGTTCCTGTTCATGCACTTTGAGAAATGAAATATTCAAGTGAGCCTATGCCCTAGAAAACAAAAATACCCCTGTCGCAGATCATACAGAAGTTTATAGGTTAGAACTGCCTTGATCTTGTTTAACAAGCTCTGCTGGAAAAATATATTTTAAAAAGAACTCCTACCCAGCATTTCCATACTTTAAAATTACACCTATTTAATATTTTGTTATTAGTTCATTGGAAGTTTGACATCACATCTACTCCCTATATTGTCTTTAATTATAAAATTCATGTCACCTTGGAAAAAACCCTGAACCCTGCTAAAAGTCCTGACACTAATACATAGGTAAGGTAGCAGTCTTTGCCTTTTTTTGACACCTCTCTGAGGTCGATGGGATAAAGACTGTGTAATGACAGATCCTCTCAGCCCCTTCTCCACAGTGACTCCAAGTGTTCCTGGCACAGATACATGGACTCCTTTGCTGTTCAGGGAGCTCCATCTGCAGCTCAGTGATCAAAAGCTGGATTTTAACCAATAGATATAAATAGATTTGATGGAGATGGTGAATGTGATAGTCATCCCTAGACAGTCACTGCCAAGAAAATTGCAAAATTATTAAAAAAAAAAGAATCCAAAATGTTTGGCTTTTTTGGAGGGGCAGAATGGGGGCAAACTGAGGTGGAAGGCAGCAGTTAAGGCAGATGTAGAACTTAAAAATTGTATTAACTGATATTAATGTTGACTAAACATAATAAATACAGCACTAGCTAAAATGTAGGTCTACCAATATTGATGGGTGACCCTGAATTAAGAATTGGTGGATACTGCTTGTGGTAGGAAAAGTAGAATGAGCACAAGTTTCTGCTTTTTTATCTTGATATTTCTGTTCATTCTTTGCATATTTTAAAATACAATCACAGCCCTCAGTTCATCAGCTTAAAAAAAAAAGGCTGCTGCTCAGGCTTCTTCTCCTTATAAATTCTAAAATGACTATTTTAAGGGTATCTCATGTGCTCCTTTTGGTGGGAAATTACATTTGACATTGGAGTTAAAGGTCATATGACCTCATACAAGATGGGTGCCAGTGCTGAGAAAACTGAATAGAGTGGTACAATTTCCACAGGATTTAAAAATTAACCTCATTGGATGATTGGCTTACATTTCTAATCCGATATATCAGGCTAAATATAGACTTTGAAGACAATTTCTTTCCATGCAAATAATCACTGCAGGCTAAAAATGAGTAAAAATTTAAATGGAGAGAGAAAAATACTAAATTAAATTATAGACAAACTGCCATCTTGCTAGAATATTGACCTGAAACTGCACATACAAAAGGTGCCTGCAAGGAAGAGAAGGCAAAATAAAAAAAATAAAGAGCAAAATTATTATGTTTGGATATATATTTATAGAGGGAGATTTTCTGATGCTGTCAGCAATTTCTCTCAAAGATCTACCTTCAGAGACATCTCTGCTGACTTTCAAACATTTCATGTTTTATTACTGCATTTTAATCATTAACTATGAATGGCGTCCCTGAATGATCTGCAGGAGCTATGAATCATTCATTATTACTAAAACAAACCTTTTTTTTCCTTTCCAAAAAAAATAGCAAAAGGGCAGCAAAACCTTTAGAAAAGAATTAATATTTTAAGAAATGCTACAAATCAATACTGCAAAAAACTCCAAGGTCACAGAAGGAAACAGAGAGTGGGGAGCTGAGATTAAGACTGTGTGCAGGGTTGCTTTTTTTGTTGTTTCTTTTCTCCTCTAGTCTCCTAAATTCCTAAAGAATATAAATATCATAAAATATATTATGTAGGCAGATGTAACTTGAATTTAGTAAGTCCATACTAATATTCTGTAGATAAGAGAGATGCTTCTGTGCAAGAGCCCACTCTATGGCACTAAACCCATTTGGGAGCAGTCTTTCATTTCCCGTATTAAAGCAAGACATGAATTTCCATACGACAGACAAAAAAAGATTTGCTTCACTGACAAAGGTTCCTATCTCTGTTGGAATTCAGCAAGTTCCAGACATAGGAGAAATATTATAACCCAGTTTACTTGGTTTTATTTGTTAGTGTAACTTGTACCAAGAAATATAAATAGCCCTTGGTTCCTGGGGAAGCTCACAGCACTGTTTTTGACCAGTCTCATGAGAAATTTGCCCTGAATAGTTAAAGGGTTTATTCTTAATACATGAATTCCAGCCTGTGAGAAAAACTGTATCTTCAGCCATGATCTTCATTACATCCTAGTCCCATAAAAATCATTCTCATTGGTTCAACATCTGTGTTGAACCAGATGCAATTCCAGACTAACAGGTGACAGAGTCCAGCCTTGGAAGTGGCAGCAACATGGAGACAACGTGAAGATACCACAAATAAAGCTGAATCTGAGTAAGATGGAGATGTCTGCAGGTATGAAGACCACGTCTAACATTTATTTACTGCTTGCCATGCTTAATAGCTACAGCACAGAAAGCGACAAAATGGAAAGATCCTAAAAGAAATATTGCAAGAGAGACTGTCTCTCAGAAGTTACTTTCAAGAAGATATGCAAGATGTATATGATTCTCTGATTTTCTACCTGCTGCAGCTAGGTTGGCTGTGAAGGTCAGAACCAGGCCAGGTTTCTCTAGGCCAGTGTCTCACCACTGGCTCATGCAATAGAAAGTTTGTAAGGCCCTTGCCAGTCATATTCTAAAAAGAAGTCTGCTCTTTGCATTCATGATGATTCACAGTTGTCTCCCAGCCTGAATCTGCAACCCATCTTGCAGAGTATGTCTTTCATACAAAAAATCCTATTTATTTCACTGAATGCGACTTGTCTGAGTGAGGTCTACTCAATGGGAATAAGGACTGCAGCTACAGGGTTTAGTGATTCAATGGAGATTTGAAATTAAAGATTTGAACTGGCTCTGTGGGTATATGAAACAATATTTTTCCGTTCTGTGAAGTCTCCCATGAGGTCTTGGCTGGACCCTTGTTTGTCTTTGAACCCTGATTATGTCAGGGATCTCAGGAGGAACCCCTCACACTGGCCTCCAGTGAAGCCTATTACATAGTCCAAAAACTCTGAGAATGGGTCTGTTGTGTGTCCTGTTATCTAGATTCCATTGAGAAATATTGCATCCAATTATGACACTATTGTGTTGAGTTTAACATTCCTCAGACTTTCCTAAACTATAGTTATCATCATTAAAAAGTCAGTATTGAATCAAAGTTATCTCCTGTTGTTTTAAATAGAACTGGTGTGTGGGGGGGAGGGGGCTTACATGTTGAAAGTAGACTGGGCATCACAAATATTTACCCACTTAGGGCCTGATATAGCTGTTATATCATATTTGTCCATTTGTGGACAAATTGTGGTCAAAAGACAACTTTCTGTATACAAATAAGGAAGTTTTTACAATTAAGGTTTTTAAAATACTGTAGCTTCTTTTTCAGGAGTTATCTAAGAGCAGCCTATGCTGACCATGGCTAAAATAGGTTATGGCTGAGACAGGTATGCTCTCTAAAATAGGTTTAGCAGCATAGTTGCTTGGCCATACCTTCATTATTTATTTTATGTCTGCTATTCTGAAAGTAATTTTAGTTCGGTCTAGCTGCATTTAGAAAAAATCAATGGCAGATTTGACATGCTTACCCTTGCCATGCCATTAGCAGAGCGGCAGACTTGACCCTGCTGGCTGCATGATGTCTGTTGCTTAGTGAAATAGAAAGTATGTATTTTGAGAAGACAGTTTTGATGAATCAAGAAAATAATATTTCTTGCAGCAAGATTAAGTAGGTTCTCATTTGGCTTGCCATGCTTGTTTTACAGATTTCCTAAGAAGACCAGTTGCGTGTCTTTCATCATCCTTTTCTAATTAATTAAAAAACCTCAAACAAACCGGGCTGTATTAGCTTTTTGTTCTTACCATCCAACTCGTGCTCTGAATAGTCTGGAAGCTGTTCTAAGCTGAGCCTTCACTGACAAAAGTCATGCATACTTACTGTGTCAACTAGCAGTTCTCCCAGTGGAAAAACATGGATGCAAAGAATGTAATTTTTTTCTGCAAAGAAGAGATGGTAAGATCAAATGTGGCCAGGGGTAACAGTACTGAGTTTTGTAGCTAACTTTTGGGAAGTGCTAAAAATTCCACTTAGCATTTTCACAACTTTACATTTTACAACTGAACAACAGTTGCAGGTTAATTAGTCACTATGGAAAATATTACTTTCCAACTGCCACCTCCCCAGTACCTTTATAGCAGAGGAAAATAAATCTCAGGTAGCTCTGAGACAGGGTAGCAGCTGCACCAAAGATCTGATCAGGGAAAACATTGTACAGAAAACAGGACATGGAAATGCAAAACATAACAAACTTTAGTCTAACAAATCTAAAAGGAGTAAACAAATATTAGCAAATTTTGCAGGGTTGCACTACCAAAGAATACAAAATGTCTATCTACTTTGACAGGCAGGTCCGTGTTTAAAACAGCTTGGGTTGAGACTTGTAAGGCGATGCATGGAAGGACAATGATTTCTCCACCCATCACCTGACACACTACATGGCTTCTCATTTATTTGGCTGTCTTTTAGTTCGGCTTACATTGCCTCCTACATGTTCCTTTGTTCAGTGTATTGGTTGCACAGGTTGTATCTACACTAACCCAGTGGTGCCAGGCCAGGCACCTGGTTTCCATTCTGTGTGCTCCTGCTCTGAATCCACATCTCTTCAGCTTCTGTTCAGGCAGTAAAAGGTCATCTTGGTTCAAACAGCCTGTGACATTGCAGTCACTTCCCATGTAGGTCAATACAGCCTGTCTGCAGCACATCCCTAATCACTGCTGCCACTCTTTCCTTTTCTGCCTTCTCCCTCGTCCAGCTTCAGCTCTCATTTGCTAGTCCCCTCTCCAGATTGGGTCATCCCCTCTCCAGTTTGATAAACAGGACCCATGTGCTTCCTCCACTCTTTCATTCTCCTTGGTCCCTGCCCAAGAAGCCGGCAATGCTCAATGTCAGGGCATCACTCCCCTGGTTTAGAAGAATGCCAGCAGGTTGGCTGCAGCTGTTTGCACTGCTTTTGTGAAGTGAAATTCATGCTGTTATGCCTCCTGTCTGTGGGGAAGGGCTCTGTCAGCTCTGTGTCATCTTCTGCAGAGAGATGGGCTACACCTGAGGCAGGGTAGGGGCCAGCAGACCACTCCTGAGCCACCCACGCTGCACATGTGGACACCTTTGGCCTCTGAGATGAGGTTTAAGGGTGGGCAAGAGATTTTTTTCTGATGGTTCCTGAA
Organism: Pachycephala philippinensis; assembly: GCA_013397055.1. Classification (NCBI taxonomy): domain Eukaryota; kingdom Metazoa; phylum Chordata; class Aves; order Passeriformes; genus Pachycephala; species Pachycephala philippinensis. The sequence continues at coordinate 387,445 of VWZT01004839.1, read as the reverse complement.
GATCGCCTCAAACCTGTGACCCAGTACAGTCTTGTGTCCCTTCAGTGGGAGAGTGGCCTCCATCCGTGGGCTTGAACCCATGCTTGAAATGCGTGCACACATAATCTTAATACTCAAATTTACATCAGCTTTCCACGTTTGAGATGTTTCCCCACCTCTCTGTTCTGTGAAACATCTAAAAAACTCCTAAATCCTATAAAAATAATAACTATTCCTAGTTCATTTAGTGCATACACTTTAGGAAAGTTGCCAAAATTCATGTACTCAACTGCTCCTTATTCTCCATGAGATTACTCGCTTTTTGTCCTTGTATATGTAAATATTTTTGCTGACCCACTTCTGCATCCTGCAAGAAATGAGTCTTCTAAAGTGCCTTGTCAGAGTGGAGCTGAACAGATATGGGAAAAGAGCTGAAAAAAAGCCAAAATGAAAGTGGTGGTAGATTGTTTTTCCAAGGGCTTGGCAGAAGGTCCCTCCCAGAAAGGGCTGGCAGGAATGTAATGCTCTATGGCTGCTCTTGGAGTGCACTTCACATCTAGAGTGCTTGCTAATTTAGGTTTCATTGGAACTGCAGATGGGGAAATGAGATTTGTGGGGGGCTTTCATCCCTCATCCCTCTGCAGTACTGTAGATTACTTAAGGTTGTTCAAATCAGCAGAAATACAGATGCAAACCTACTGAACTTGACATTGTTGGGCCTGATTTGCTTGCAGTATCTCGTGCTGAAAGTGTTGACAGGGTAGAAGGCTTGACACTGACTGGAACCTGGCTGGATTCCTGCTCCTCAGTCAGAGCCACCAAATTCAGTAACAGTGGATCTTTAAAGACATGAGTAGAAAATGAACTCTAGAACTTCTTACACAATGTAGCTGTAAGTTTAAGGAATGGTGACTGAGGTAATACAGAACACTAAAGATGTTTTAATCTCCAGGTTCGCTTGACTGAGCAAGTCAGATGACTGACCTATATCAGATGCGGAATTTCACAGGAAAATATTTTTCTTTTCAAAGGTCCTTAGTATTAGGAATTCATTCAATCAAAGCAGCCACAGCTACTAAAACCAGTCATGTTTCAACTAAAGAGCAGCAGATTGTGACTTCAGCTAAAGGGCAGCAGCTGAGAAGAATGGACTCATAGAGCTTTGTAGTTATCTAGGTACATTTAGATTTAAATGGCATGAAGGAAGGTTTACTTAAAATCTCTGGATTTTTTTTTCAAATTTTTTTTGTTTGTTTGGGTTTATTTTCTTCTGTCAGTTTTAGAGATGGTACAGAAATAATTCTGAAATGAAGAACAGCTGTACCTCTCTGCTCTCCTCAACATGCCACAAATTTGTAAATGCAAGAATCAAAATCTTTCTCAAAATTGTTCCAGCTCTGTCTCTTCCCAAGAGCCTGCTTTAACACATGGGCTTTGTAGTAGCTTCAGAGTAATTCAAGGCAAAAGAGGGATGTTATCTTGGGATGTTATCTCTAAAATCTGACTGTAGGGAAAGCTGAGAAATGCTCTGAATATAAACCTCTGGCCACAGTGAAGGTTCTGGAAAGAACAGAGTCTTGCATGAAACTGAGTTTGTTATTGAGAAACATCAATGATTAATAAAACATCCAAAAATGTGCAAAGGATAGAGTGATCTTGATCAGGAGCTGCTTGACCTGTTGTGCATGTAGAGGAGGATTTGTAAGAGTCTGCACAGCCCACAGCTGCAGGCACTTAAGCACAACTGAGAAAATGTACCCTGGAGGTTACTTCTGTGAATAAAATGATACCCTAAAAATACAGTGGCTTCTAGGATGTATGCAGAGAATCAGGCTCCAAGGAGCATTGTCTCATGTGCCTTCCAACAGTGTCTGGACAAGATGTTTATGGGCTATCAGCCACCATCCCAAGTGCCATTACACAACAAGAGAAACAGTCCTGTACTTACATTATGTTACTTTGGCCATTTTGTATGGTTTAGAGCCTTTAAGTTATCTTTCTCTGGTGTTCTGTAGTGCAAGAGCTGCTGCTGATACTCTGTAGCTCTGTTGAAACTGGAGCACTGTGTTTGCTCTACCCTTTAACTTCATTTTCTGCTCCCTTACCATGACAGTCACATTTCTACCAAAAAAGAGTGATCTGAACTGTCAGAGCTTTTAACGGCATTCTAAATCTGTAATTTTCAACATGTTTTGGTACTTGGAATTTTTAAAAGGTGATAAAGACCTCTTTAGAAATTTAAGGTATGTGGACTGTTGCAGACTCTATGAGACTTCACTGTTTCTTAGCAATGTTTCACAGAACCCAGAGAAATAATTGATTGGTACCAGCAACTCGCAAACCAGAAAACTTCTAAAATACCTCAGACAGATTGCTTCTTTCAGGTGGAAATAAAGCCATCTTAACCGTTTTTTCAGTCCTGAACATAACATTCTATTTCTCCTGTATTTCTATCCTATGCCTGTTCCATTTTGCTATACAATCATCTTTTATCATAACTAGAATGTTCTTTGTTCAAAGTTGTACTCTTATACTTCTGTTTCCACATACTTGTAAGCCTTGGTTTTGTGTGTACTTTGTTACCTTAGCAGCAGTAAAGTTCTGTTTAATCTTCCATGAAGATCTGGCATAACAATGAATCATTCTTACCACGAAATCTTTAGAAACTACCCCTGCCCCCCATAAATTCACATTGTCAACTCCAGTCTTCCTGTACCTCCTGTAAACATGGGAAACTGCTCATAAATCATTACAGCAATGTTTTTCATTTATTATATTTCTTCTACTTAACTAAAAGTTCATACCATTTTGTCTTCAAGCGTCCAGAATTGTACAATAGAAATGGAGCTAAAGGCATCGCCTCAGGACATTTACCAGCAGCAGCTGCAGGACAAAGGGCAATGTCCAGTCTTAACCTGTACACCACCTGGAAATGCAAAACATCACGGAGTAATGTCCAATAGGTTTTACAGTCCACAGAGGAATAGTTCTCTGCTTAGGAGCCACATAAAGTAAGAGGCTGCTCTACAAGCTTCTCAGTGTAATGTTTATTTTTCCTAACTTTCTGGATTACTTCCATAGAGAACTGGCTTCTTTATGTGTATGGAAAGACTGGCAAAAGAGAGACATGAGAAAGCTGTCTGGATTTTCAGTGCTCACATTGCATCTAAATTGATAGCAAACAGTCATAGGTGCAAAAATTTTAGCCCAAAATATTATAAATATACTTTAAAAATTGAGAATTACAAGAAAATTCATTGAAATACAGGCTGAGATTGTTCAAAATCAGTTCCAAAGAGTGTTTGAAAGGGTGGTTTAATTAAGTTGTCGCATTTGTTTTCAAGTGGAAGGTGGGCAGGGAGCCCCCTGCTCTTTGGTGATTTCTCTAAATATGTGTGGAATAAAGATGCTGAAGCTTTGGCTAAAGCTGTTTCAAGTGTGATAGAGGGAAGATCTTCATGAATTCTGGTACTTTAGCCCAATTTGAGTCTATCAGCTTTGTCTGTGAGTCTAGCTGCTCAGACTCTGTTTTGACATTCAAACTGTAGGAACCTACAAACCCAAGGGCTGCAGGAACAAAAGGGAGACTCTAAAAACAGTAAAAAAGAAAAATGTGCATTGTCTTGTCCATCATTTTTTCCCCATAGCTTTTGAGAATTTATGCAGCTTACAAACACTTTCAAGTGAACTGAAATAAAAGTTGTCTGCTTTCCACATGGGAAAGGAGACTAAATCTGTAGCTTTTGGAGCTAACAAAATAGAGGATTCTTATAGGAAGAGGAAACAATCTTAAAAAATACCTTAGTTACAGTTTTTACATTCCCATTACAATTATTAATTTTCTTATTTACAGCTCATGGTTTTTCATATAATGCCATTGCCACATGCTTTCTCTGGGTTATTGGTTGTGTGTCATGGCTGTCTCTGAGATGTAGGAGCATTCTTTTCTTCTGTTTTCCAGCACCCTTCAGAATCAGTCTTGCTATCTTTTTTCTGCTTTGCTGTATTTATGAAATATTTCAGCAAGCAGGAGTTATTAATATTATAGTTAAAGCTATGTATTAGTGCTGTGAGCGAATCATATACAACCAGCTGCAGTGAGTTGCCCTGATTTTATTTGTTTCATAAAATGGGAGTATGGCCAAAATAGAATATTAAACCCAATATTTTCTAGCAGTGAGTAAATAGAGAAATAAGTAGGAAGTAAGAACCTCCATCTTTTAAAGAAAACTTTGAGAAATACAGGAAAATTTGTTGTCAGAAATAATCCTGCAGCATGAAGGAAATTCACTGAGTAAGGTAATGGGAATTTTCCAGCAAATTCCTATAATTATTCACCTATCACAGAATTTTAACAAGTTGCTTGGTCTTGCCTTACAAACCAACATAAAAACAAATTTGTCTCCTTTGCTGCTTTCCCTGGTCATTCATCAGCAATTAAACAATAAACACTTGTTGTTCACTGGTTTGTGGTTCCCATAGTAAAAGTTATGCTCAAGTGAAGACAGGAGCACTGAAGCCAGAAAATCTTAACCTTTGTACCTAAGTGTACTCCGATAAAGTTTACTCTTTTTTCCTTTCAACAAGCACTCTCACGAAAGCAAAGTAATGCACAAATCTGTCCCAGACTGGTACTTGAATTTCCATTTTAGGACTTTATATTCCTGATATTAAGCTCCAGTCCAGAGAACAGTGAAATCACTGGAAAGATTTCCAATGACTTCCACAAGATAAATCAAGCTCTAAGAGAGAACTGAGCGTTTTATGGCTCTTGCTAGGTACCTTCCTCAAGAACTTCGGGATTCAAAATAAATAATCAATATTAAAATGTACAACAAGCTTTAAGGACATATTTAGCAGCAAGTCAAGGTCTGTGCTTAGTCTGAACAGTGGAAATTCACTGAGGCCAGTGGCAATGCAAAGGTGTGAAGGAGGATGACACAGCACACTTCATCATCAGGGTGAAACGGTGGGAAGGGGAAGTTAGAGGGAATAAGTAACCATCTGGCTGCGCACAGGGGAGTAAGAGGATGAGGGTTATGACTGTAGTAACATGTACAAGGCTGTCAGCTGTGTGGTTCTTGCCTTTATTTAAAGGCAGGCTGCATCCTCACAGACCCAAAAGCTGATGAGGACTGAGTTCCCCTCGGTCACTTCCAGATGAGCTGAGTGATGAAGGGTTATTTGGGGTTATCTGCTTATCCTGATGATTAATAGCATCTGTTCCACAGCTGATAATATTGGGAACTGTACATCCATACCAGGGAGTGAAAATGGGCAGTGCTGCTTAACTCCTTTGGGATACATGGCCCTCTTGCCCAGTGTCCTGCCTCTCCTGCGTTGTCCCCGTTGCTTGCCTTGACAGGAATGCCTGTCCAGAACAGCTTCATCTTCCATCCCTTTGCCGCAGTAAGCGGCGACCAAGGGGCCAGACCCGGACCGAGCAGATCAGACCTGGCGGCTCCCCATGGGGTAGGAGGACCGGGAGCAGCCTGAAATGGGAGCGAGGAGCAGCCCTCGCGGCGGGGGTGCGCAATTTCAGGCGTTGTTCACTCCGACCTGTGGGCAGCGCACCTGGAGGGCGGCACAAGCCCCTCTCAGCCTCTCCAAGGCTCACGGTGGCGGCGGGCAGCCCCGGGCGCTGNCGCCGGGCAGGGCAGGGCAGGGCAGGGCAGGGGTGCTGCGGGCGGTGGCCATCCTCGGGGGCGGTGGCAGCGGGGTGGAGCCGGGCGGCCCCGGCCCCGTCCCGTGCGGGGGAGCGGCTCCTCGCAGCCTCGCTGCCGCGTCCCGCCCGCTCCGGTCGCCGCGGCTCATGAGGTGAAGATGGTGATCCGCGTCTTCGTCGCCTCCTCCTCGGGCTCGGTGGCGGTGAGTGGGGGCGAGCGGAGGAGGGAGAGGAGCGGGGCCGCCGCGGGCAGGGCTCAGCCTGCGGGGCCGGGACTGCGCGGGGCTGGCAGCTCGTCCTCACCGCGCTGCCCAGCCTGCCCTCGGCTCCGAGCGCGTCCCCGCACACCGCACGGACCCCAGAGTCCTTCCGTGGGCTGCCCGGGAACGCGGGGCTGAATTTGCCGCGGTTGCGTGTGCGATGGGGGCGGAAAAGACAACTCTCCTCCGCAAGGCTGCCGGAGCTTAACTAGTTCGTAAATTGCCTTTGGCAAACCAAGCACCCCGAAACCTTTGTAGGGGGCAAATCTTGGGTGTATTTAAGGGGTTTTAGAGGTCATTAAGCGGGGCTAAACTTTCCCTCTTGGGAGGCGGTCAGCGCCGCGGTGCAGGGGAGAGCGTCCCAAGGGGAGCCGCGCCGGGCAGGTGCCGTGCCTCGGTGCCTGCCGCCCACGGCAGGGTGGGCAGATAAATACAGCGAGAGCCTAGGGACAGACTTCAGGCCACCAGCACCTCTCTGCATTAAGAAATACTCTGGAATAGGTACAGCTCTTCTCAAACTCGCTTTTGAAGGGCATCACTGCGTTCTCTGTTTAATTGAAGCTCGTACATCATTCTTTTGTTGAATTAATTGTGCGTGTGACCTATGAATTTCCATATTTTCATATAAAGTGACAGCTTTCTGTTAAGGAAATCTGGGCGTAAGTGTCCTACTGAATTCGTTCTTAAATAAAACATCAGAAGGATTTAAATATAATTGATATTCTTTATGCTTCAGCAGTGAAGACAGTGGCATTTTTGGGGTTGCAGAAGGATGTAGCACTTTCCTATCTGAAGGTTTATTGTGTTTTCAGTTCTTTTAGCCTTTTACTGTGTGGATCTAGTTTTCAGTTCAGTGGCATGATGACAGGTATGTGTTCTGATATGTTTTGGCATGAAGTGTTCAAAATGCTTAGTGGCTGCATTACAGCTAATAAAAACTAATTATCCATTTCAGTAGCCAACTGAGCAAACAGCATCTTCAGAACTCTGTAATGCATGTCCATCAAGCATCCATAAGAGAAACATCTTCTTCCCTGCATGGGCAGTTGGTTCATGCTGTGGTAGGCTAGTTTTAGTTTCTGTTTCATGCCTCACGGGGTGTACAATATACATAGTTTTTTGTTTTGTTTTTGTTGGAGGGGTAGAAAAGGGCCACAATGGTTCACTCACCCACATCTCCAGTCTGCAATGAGGTTACTGATAGGAGTTTTTGATTCTGCTTTCTCCTTTCCGTCTACCTGCAAGGCACATACGCAGTTAGCAGAGCAGTATCACCCTCATAACTATCTATTAACCTAGCAAACCAAATCTGAGTTTGACAAGCAATTTAAATTGCACATAATTTCTGTATTGGACAACAAGAAGATGACAGAATATTGGTAACAGTTTGCATGCTGGTGATAGTAAACTTTCTTCATCTAGACAGCAGTACATCTGAGTGCAGCCTAAAGACCAGAACAGATGATTCAGTGATTGAAGGTACAGTTATAAAGGGCCAGAGCTGTGACATCTCTTTTCTGTCAGTTTTTTTTTCATCTGTGTTATCACAGCATTTAAGAACTTTAATTATGGGCTAGGTTCCTGCTGTTCTCAGTGTTGCATCACGGAGGCTTTTCTGTTTTCTGTGGGCTTTGCAGGGGGTGTCCTTAGATCTGGGTTAAGTGATGGAGGAAAATGACAAAGAAAACACTATTATTAGCTAGTTTTGTGGGAATCTGCATCTGGAGAAGAAGGTGCTTACTGTATTTCATGTCTCTAAACAGTTTTGAGGGAAGTTTTAAACTTATTATCATCCTTCTAGAACTAAACATTGGTGAAAGGAAACAAAACATGTTTGAGTCATACAGTTGTCATCTCCTCCAGCCTTCAGCAGTACATCAGCTATTTTTTGGGATCTTGTGCAATTCACGAGACAGGATTATTTCCCTGTCAAGAAAAATGAGTACCCTGTATAGATCCTACTCTCTCTCCTGCTAAAAATGTCAGAATCCATGGTTTCATTTCTACCTGTAGGTCAGCTTCAGTCAAATTGTAGGCTAGCTGCTTGTAAGAGTGGATGTTTGTCAGATTAGTATCTGACCTGCTGTAATTGACCAAAAACTTCTACACGTAATACTGACTGACAAAAACAAGCAGTGTCATTGTGACATAATTAATTTTCCCAATCTCTCTAGACATACTTTGTTAAATTACTCTTTATTTTAAAATAAAGTCTGTGTAGTCTCTAGAGTAATCTTTTGTTTTGGCAAATATAATGAGCTAAACTCTTTGTGCATGACTCCTTTTGAAATCTTCAGAATACCCTGGTCAAATGATAGGCATTTGGCTGAAATGTTCCTGAGAAATACACTGGTTGTCTACTCAGAAAAGGCTTTTGTTTGCATAAATATAACTTTCTCTGGAAGCTACTGAAGTATTTATTGATCTTGATACTTGGTGTAATTTGTTTTGTGCTAAAGAAGATAAAGATACATAATTGTCACAAGTAATTCTAAGACTCTAGTGCGTAAAATATTTTGAGGGTAATTCCAAAGAATGAGAAAAGTAAGTAATTGAAGCGAATGAGAAGGAGCCAAGAATAATGTGAATTTTCCCTTCATTTGGTTTTGGAGTTCTCCCTGCAGCATCTTTCAAACATCTGAAAGTTCCTCGACCCCCGAGAGGTTAATGGTAGTAACTGCTTTTTGTTTGTTTAATAAAACTTGTGACTATAAATGCTTCACGAGCTTAAAATAACTCACAGATCCCAAAATGCAGTTGTTGCTTGAGTGGAAACATTGATCTTCAGTGTTTAGGGAAGCTGGACTGTGGCTTTAGCCTGTAGGGACGCTGCAGAGAAGTTTCTGAGACCTTCTTGTGGGAAGAGAGGGGAGAGGCATTGTTCGGGTGAGTACATTTCTAAATCGCCTCGTGTTGTTTTAAGCATGCATTAGGCAGATTCAATTGAATCACAATGCGAAGTCTCTGAATAGGCAGGCAGGCATGTTCCTACAAGCCCTACTGTCTCCTGCTCTTTCTGACCTGAATTTCTACTTGTGTTGGTAAGCTGTGTCTCGAATTCCAAGCACTTCTTTGTAGGGCTGGGGAGGCAGGCTTTGCTGCTCCTCCCTGATAAGGACAATCAATGTTCTTTTGTGCCTAAGAGAAAGGTTACTTTAAAAGTAGCCTTTACTTTTCTCCCTCAGCAGTGCTTCACTGTTTTCAGGAAATAGTTTATGCCCGTGTTTTTCACCAAATCATTCCAATGTGACTGTAATTATATCTGTTTCACTTTCTCCAGTCTATCAATAAAAATTTACACTTGTGCTACTGTACTATGTACGGACTCACAGTTAAATGGTTTTCAGTGTTTTAAAGCACCTCTACCTTTGTCAGGAAGGTGGTAGCATGAGCTAAGTAACTTTAAGTCTGGAATTCCTACAGTTACCTAGAAATGCCAAACCAGAGAAGACTTCAGTCTTGCAGTTAAGAGGACTGAAGATCAAGTAAGGGGAATATCACTGAAGAGCTATCAAATTATGGAGAAAGTTCAAAAACTGCCTCATTTGTACTTTCTCCTTTGTGGTATTAATTAATTGAAGCTTCATCTGTTGAGCCGAACAGATAATTTGGGGGAATTAGGGAAATAACGGCACACCAGGTAGAATCTGCTGTGACTAGTGAGAGATGTGAAGCACTTTCCCATTGAAATTTTTGTATGTTCACAAGATGATGTCCATAACAATGAGAAAAACATGTCACTGAAATGAATTCCTTTTAGTGCACAAAGATAAGTGCTGCTCAGCCACATTCTTCAGAACATGTTTGGGAGGACAGGAGAGTTTGGGGAGGAACAGCAACAACCTGAAAAGAATGGACTTTTTAAAATGACCAAAACTTGGACTTTGACTCTTGCAACTGAAGAGGATTATGGATTTTTCACTAGGAAGCTTGATAAGATGGGTGCAGTTATAGTTAAATTGTTTCTATAGCAAATATTGGTTTTATGAGACTAAAGCTCTGCTTTTGATTAAGCGTATTAGGGAGGTCAAATGAGTTGGATTTTTTGTTTCCTGTTTTGTTTCCTTTAAATCACATTATAAAACATTGGAATGTCAAAATAATTATAGTCATGTTTGTTTGGTTCACGTGTTGTTGGGTAATGTAATGAAGACAAATACGGTGCTAGCATTCTTAAGGCTAAGCTGGTTTCCAATCGATGATGAATTTCAACTCCACCCTTGTTTGCAAAAAGTCATTGTAACTCAACTTTTCTTATACGACTTCTCAGAAAGATTGTGCTTCTTGTTGGAGTTGTGGAATAAGTTAACTTAGAATATGTCACTTCTAGAATATCCACCATGTTAACTTTTTTTTTTTGTCTCTCTGCACCCCAAAAGCACAACAGTCAAAACTGAAAGTGATTTAGTTAAGTGATACAAGCGCCTTTTGAGAAAACAGTATCAGTTATGGTGGTCATTTGGAGGGATTTACAACTTGCTGCATGTGATTTACGGAAGTTCAACTACCTATAATATAAAATAATAAGCTTTGTAAATTATAAATATTATCATGATTTTTTAATATTTGAATTTTGTAAAATCAGACCAGAGCAGCAGGTAAGCTAGCTTTTGAGAAATGAGGCAATCATCTTTATAGTTAGAAGTGATCCTGCAATATTTACATGGGAAGTAGCAGTATTTTAAGGGCTTAACCACAGTATTGTCTAACATCTGTCAGCATGCTGAGGATACACCTGTTGGATTGGATCCTCAAAGCCTGATTTACGAATCCCACATGTGTCACTTCACTTGTTCAAGGTGGTGGTACTTTTGGCTGTGCACCTACAGAGCGCTGCTGTAACCACAGCAGTGATACGGAAAGAAAAAAGCTGAATCCTTGCTCAGTCACTGGACACATCAAGTGTATCCACATCTTGGACATCAGCAATTATATTAAGTGAATAAGAGAGATCTGGGGACTTTCTGGATCTAGTCCCTTTGACTAACAAAATTAGTTCCTTCATCCTTCCTCAAGTTTCTTGTTATCAGGTGAGGTGGTTCATATTCATCTTTGCTGGCTTCTGTCAGTCCTATTTTGCAGGGCTGTGGGATAGGAAGCTTGAGAGCCTCACTCATGACTGTGAATTCTTCGAGGCAGGGAGGTCAGTGCTGAAGGCTTTAGCTGGTTTTCACCTTAAGGACTGACCATCTGTGGATCTAGGTTTCAGGTCTGTATTCCAAATAAGTCTAAACTGTAGTTACACTCTCCTGCCTTGTGATGGAGAGAACTGTGAGCCTCTGAACAACAGTTCAGATCCCTTAAAGAAAGTGTTCAGGAGGGAGCTGAGTGTGAACTCTAGTCACAAGGTTGAATTTGTGTATGGCATTTAGTACCTAACTGTTGCACCATTCCTGTATGCTCTAGTGCTTCTCAAATATTTACATTTCTTCTTGGCAGGTAGATCATGCCAGAAATGCTGCTACTTTAAAGAACATGCTTTGGACTACACAGTGTCATGTGCAGTAGGATGGTTACTGACCTTTGATTACATTTAGCTGTAATAAAACTTCAAAGGAAGTATTGTTCTGACTGAGGTTATGAAGACTTTTCCCCTTTGTTTTTCTAGAGTACAGCAGTATCAATGTGGAAGTCCCCAGATGGGCATACTTCACTGATGGTGACCTGTTCTCCTTAATCTTCCACCCATGTTGTTAAAGTCTAGACATTATTTTTCCTAGCTCTGGTCATAGTGCCAGTGATTGCTGGATGTTGCATATAACTGAATTTGATTATAATAAATGAAAAAGAGTATTGAAGTAAAAGGTAACTTGCATGCAATTTATTAATACAAATTACTTAAGAATGTTCAGAAATTGGGAGTTGTGGAAAAATAGCATTTAAGGAAGTTCTTCATTGTATAAAATCAGTATTACTTTTGTGTTTATCAATCTGAGCATAACTTGGAGATAGAGAATTGTCACTCAGCTGGTAACCCAGAGTGTATCTCTTTACTAGCAAGTAAACTAAGTGCAACAGCTTCCTCACCTGCAGCCTCAAGTGTCGGCCCCCTCAGGGAGTCTGTCCAAAAGGAAATGCTGCAATCTTTGTTGTCCTTACAGTGTGGAAGCTTGCTAAGAAGAGTAAAGAACTCAGAAACACAGTACTCCCTGGAATCTATTCTTAGTTGAAATCTACTGTATCCAAAAAACCATGAACGTGTTCCAGTATGTCAGTGTTTTTTAACAGCTTAATATTTTATTAAGTTTTACAGAAGACAGTTAACATCTTGCAAGTCCCTTAAGCTGGCAAATTTCCTCCTTGGCGAGGTGAGGGTAAAGGTAGAGGTGGTGGTAGTGTTTCTTACCTGTGACTGTCAATGAAAACAGTCTGCAGATAGCTGCCAAAGCTTAGAAGAGCTTCCGAATTCCTCAGTAGCTGAGAGATTGTTTCCATAATCTTCTCTCCTGGGGTTGGTATGTTGTTTAGTTGGCACCTGTTGGATGGGCAGATGGACTCAATGCAGAAACCTAAGTCACTGTTGCCTGTCATTTCTGAAAACATCAGATTTCATTGTGTCTCATGTAGATGAGCAAAGTGTGACCTGATCCTTCAAGGAGTGACTCAAAGTTGTTGGTGACTGAGCAGAAGCAGTGACTGAAATACAAACATTGTACAGGCAATTCATTTAACATAGTTTATCTTATTGCAAGAGAACATGGACACAAAACTTCCCTTCTTGTCTTATGTGGGCTGTAGACCTCCATCTGTGAAGTATTTTGGGGTGAAATCTTTTAATTCTTCATTTCAAAACTGCGGCAGTCCTTTCATTCAGGTGTGCTACTTTACTGTAAGGTATTTATCACCATTCTGACGGGGCTGAGTCTAAGGCATGTGTGTATCCTCCTTTTGTGGTCATAAGGGCTACAGTGATGAGGAACCTTCTCAAAACAAGTTATTTCTATCTCATTAGTGGGGGAAGGGAAAATCAATTTGATTTTACATCAGTAAACAGGCTTATTTAGTCTAAATTTAATATTGTACTTCACTATAATTTAATTTGGTACAGAGAAAAGGGAGTAACTGTCTTGCTAGCTGATTTCTGAAGAGAAGTTCTTAGGAGATGCAGGTTGTTCAGAGAGTCATGTGAATCATCAGTGACAGTATGCCCTTCTGTTGCTGCCCATTTCCCTTGGGTAGGACAGACCTTGTCTCCACAGTTAAGAGTTCCAGGGTTTGTTATTGTTGGCTTTGCTGTTCTATCCCTGGATAACTAACCCCCATCATTCCTACTAAGACAATATGGGAAAACACAAGATGTTTGTCACTTTATTGCAGGGAATAAACTTGCAGAAGTTAATGCCTGGGAGTGATGTTTGCATATGTGTCAACTTGCATTTTGTTTGAATATGTGTATGTAGATATGCACTTTTGCATGCACACATATATGTGGAGAGATACAAATATCCATCTATATATATATGTGGATATGGATATATATATATGTTTAGGTATATATACTTGAACCTTTGAATCACTGATAGATGCTAATTATCCCTCAGTAAAAATAAACCACTGATTTTAGCATTCCCAGAAGAGAAATAAAGTCTCTTCTGGTGCCTTTAGGATGCTCAAGATACGTCAGCACCTGTTGGGACCATGTCAAAAATGCCTTCTCCTTTATTGCAGCTGTGGATGTCTATCTTCAGTGTAAGCTAGAGGGCTGAAATCGTGGTGCTTGCTCACCTATCTCTATTATTCTATGTTGTTCCATGTGTCTGGCCTCTACTTCAAAGCTTTATTTATGTACCTTCAGATAATGAGTTGTTTGCAGAATATCAGAATAGTTATACCAACAGAAGATACCCACCAATATGACTGTGCTGGCTAATGGGGACATACAGTGAAATAAAATAGTTCCCTTCCTACCTAGGAAAAGGTAATATCAGTGTAAACAATGTTACAAAGATTTTTATCTGGTGGGGTGGCAGGGGCAGTTGAAGTGCTGGTAACTTCAAAGTTGCTCTTCTGCCTGTTGCAAAGCTCCAGGACTGAACACCTGGCTGTATTCTGGCTCCTCCATCACACCTGGGAGCATTTGCCTTCGTGGGTGCTGAGGTGGGCGAGTGATACACTGGCCCATGAAACTGAGTGTCTGCAGCACCAGGCCATGTCTACTTGTGCCACAGTCACAGGGGTAATGATAACTTATGGCAAGCTTCTGCTTGTGACAAAGCCCTGAACAGCCACAGTTTCTGGCTTTCTGAGTGTCCCATTTCATGCGATTGTTCTGTTGCAAACTCTGCCAGCAGGGTTGCCCCCAGAGCTTTTGTTTGTAAGAAGAGACCTGAAACCATGAACTTGTACTTCATACTAAATGCAAATCAAAACATGATTGTGTATGTTCTATTCACACGTGCTAACATGCTTTCCCATTGGCTTTTGGATTTTTATGCTATTACAAAAAGGTAGAACATTTTTTACCCTCACATGTTGGGAGATACGGCCTGTTGTGATTCTTTTCACCAGTCCGTGTAGCACAGGTCCTCTGAATCCTCACCAGATAGGTCCCACTTGAAGCAAGAGAAAGGGACTTAGAAAAAGTTCATCAGAATTTAAGTGTAAATTCTATTAAAACTTTCACAAGTTTGTTTTGTTTCCTGGCATCTTCATATGCTGCAGAGGATGATATTGGGTATTATCAAATAAAACCTTTATGAGTGATTATTTGGAACAATTTAATAGTAACATTACAAATCAATTAAAGACTGGTTTCTTTATCTGTGTTTTTCAGAGAAAATCAAGTGAATTTTTGTTTGTCTTCATTTGACAGGAAGCTTCCTTTGATCTGATGAACAATAGAGCATCAGCAACTGAAACCTGTCATTAAGTTGCTGCAGGGTTAGTGAAATTATCATCCCTGTCCAATCTAAAGAAACGCAATTCAAGTATGCATTAAACCTTTGATGTGGATCTGCATCTCCTAAGGTCAGACAGGCTTTCTGAAACGTCTCTAATTGAGTGATCTGATAGGTTTATGTAGAAACAGACAGGAGTGGCATTTGAAGGATGTAGATAGCATCACATTCTTCAGCAGAAACCAGCTAGGAAGCTAAAATTAGTTGGAAAAGAGATACAAAACTGGTCTTTGATCAAAGAAGACAGCTGCTATGATGGCTCTGATGTGCAAGTGGTCCCTTCCTGCTCAGTCAGACTGGCCTGCCTGCAGCAAGGTCTGTTTTCTAGTAGAGGTTCCCAGCACCAGGCGCCAGGGACTTCTGAAAGTCTGTGGGTTTATGCAGTGTGGTATTCAGCAATACCTTTGGCTATGTGGAGGTGACTCCTCTTGGCCTTACAGGAGATGTGTCTGCAGTTTCTAGGATAATAATCAGATGGCTGCTGTGCTTGGGGATGCACCTTGTCACTAAGAAACAGGTCTGCAGAAGTATAAAAGAAAAGAGAATTTACAGATACGGAGCTTCAAAAACACACAAGCTACACAGATACAGTTGCATTTGTTGAAAGAGAAATAATGTTGACATTTATTAATAGGGTTAGAAACCTTGTTCTGCTCAGTTGAGTCAAAGATAATTTTGTTACTGATCTGAATAATAGCAGTGGCAGTCAGACCTGGTTTAGAAAATCCATCCTCCTAGCCTTACAAAAACATGAGAGAATGTTGCAGTAATATACTCCAATTTTATCTGAAATATGACATTTATCTAGAGCCACAAGTGCATTTTTCTGTTGCAATTTCATATAGTGCTGAGAAAACCAGTAAATATCCATAAAAACTTAGCACAATGAATTGTGAATGACTTGCACTGCTGTTAGTGCTGTTATTTTAAAGTGCATTGTCAGGGGTGTGTATATCTGTAGTTGGCAGAATGACACATCTGTGCTGTGTGGATAGTAACTGTCAGGAGAAAATAGCGAAAGCATTGACAACTTTATTTCACAAACTTGTTTTTGAAATCCTTGGGAGCAGGTTGGAATCATAGTGTCTCCACTTCTTTATGGTGAGAGAACAAGAATACAAGCATAGTTCTTTTTAAGGAAAGGCTAGACGTTTTTTCCAAGTGGTCAATGGGACTTACCATTCCCCCGAATTTCATGGAGGAGGATTAGTACCTGCGTGGGAGAAATATGGCTGTGACCTTGTGTTCCTGTGGGAACAGGATTCTCCATTAAACCCAGCATGTCACTGCAGAGCTAGACAGTACTGCAGTCCTCAAGCTTGCCTTGATGTGCCTTAACCCCTCTGCCTTGCTGTCAGGAGACTGCTGCACGTGGCCTCTTATGGATCCACATGGTCTTATGGACCCACATTCTGCATCCACCAGCTCTTGTTTCGGAAGTAACTGGAGCTGCAGTTGGGTGTACCTGAGTGCTGGGCTATGGCTCCTGAGTGACAAAATATAGAGGGTGCAGCTCATGGTTGTGGTAGGAGATGGCCAGAAGAACTTGTATCTTGAGCTGACAGAACTAAGACCCCACCCAGATGAAACAAGACTAATTACTTGTTATGTCTCCTGGACTGCTAGGTGTTTTTGTCTATTCTGATAGATAAATATTCCTATGCCACTGGGTTTTGATGCTTAAAGCTAATGAGAAGGAAGAAACATGACCTACTTTTTTTAGTGCTGAAAATTTTCTTTTGTATCTCATTTGCAATAAATACAGAAAATACAGCTGGGAATGCTTTATTCATTGTGACAAAACAGTGTGACTGATAAATACACAGAACTAGTTCAAACACTTTCTGTGTTCTGCTGACTCACCGCATCAGAAAAAAAGTCAACTCTCTGTTTTCATCTTCAGAGTTCAGGTGATAAACATGTTACGTAATAGAAAATGTGTGTGAATGCCTTGTTAGGGGGATTTTTTGGTTTTAAACTCCTATTTTTCTTTGCAGAATTTAGAGTAGAGTGGAATATTTCAGTTGGAATTAATTTACAGTGATCATCTAATCAAACTGCTTGACCACATCAGGGCTCACAAGAAGTTAATTAAAGCACATTATTAATGGCATTGTCCAAATGTGTCTTAAACAATGACAAGCTAGGAACCGTGTTCCAGTGTTTGACTACCTGTGAAGAAAGACTTCCTAATGACAAATCTGAACGTCCCCTGACACAGGGATTGCACATCCCATCACTGGATACCAGAGAGAAGAGATCAGCACCTCCCATTCCACTTCCCCTCCTCAGCAAGCTGTAGAGTCATGAAGTTGCCCCTCAGCCTCCCTTTCTCCAGACCAGACAAGCCCAGGGCCCTCAGGTGCTCCTTACAGGACATTCCTTCCAGCCCCACCACCAGCTTTGTTGCCTTCCTCTGGATGCATTCAAGGACCTTCACATTCTTCTTAAACTGTGGGGCCCAGAACTGCTCACAGTACTCGAGGTGAGGCAGCAGCAAGGCTGAATGCAGCGGGATAATCACCCCTCTGGACTGGCTGGTGATGCTGTGCTTGGTGAACCTCAGGATGTGGACTGCCCTCTTGGCTGCCAGGGTACTTTGCTGAGTATTAGAGCATTTGCTTACTTTCCAAAACCTGCTTATAGAGCTGTTCTCTTTGGTGCTATTTCAGTGAACTTTAATCAATTACCAAATATTTAGCGTTTTAAGAAAATAAAGAAACAAAACAGATTAATCGTGTTTTACTTCCCTTCACAAAATCATAATTCTACCAAGGAAGCTGATGCACACAACAAAGCGACATCTCTAAATCCCTGCAGATTTTTAGCTGTAGGAGTTTTGGACTCTGATGTGCAAGACACCAAACTATTCCCCACTCTGCTTACTCCTCAGACTTTTGAGACTGAAAGATCAACTTTCTGTTCGTCTATGCAGGACTAAGTTTCCAATAGTTTAGACTTGACACTTCTCATCTACCTTGCTGAGCTGGAACTTTGCTAGGGAGCAAAGGATATTCCTCAGAATCAAATAACTTGGAGAAATCAAAAGAAATAAACATGAAGAAATGTAATATAGCACAGAGATTAGAAAACAACTTGCATTTAGTTAGTAGGTACTGAAAAGTAGTTGAAATAATGAGGGTTGCAGTTATCATACTTGTATTTATGTGTTTGTATTTTGAAAAGGAAGATAGATGTTGCTTGTTGCAAGGGTTTCTTTCGTGATGCAAAATGCTTGCTATAAATATGCCACTTTGACAAAAGGGAGTAGTACGAGGAGGAGTTAAATGTAGAATGCTAAACAGGAGACTTAAATTATTCTCTGGCATCTTTGAAAGGTTTCTGTGGAAAAATGCATGAAAATAACACTTTCTTTTTAACCACTCTCTTGAACTACTGAAACATATGGTAAATTGCAAACAAAACCATCTATCTATTGAAAGAAGCTAGCTGCCAGCTAATATTTGAATTGTTAGCCTTTTGAAGCAATAGTCTAGCTCTGCAGGATGGTTCCATCAGGAGAAGTTCTTGATAGCTGAGGATGTTTTACGAATCCCTGACATCTTTCAAGCTGCTCAAAGTTTCTCCTGTCTCTTGTGCTAGCCACTAAGATCCTTAACTTTGTTTAAAAGAAAAAAAAGGTCCTAACACATAATTCTAATAATTTTGACTTTTTGGCTCACTGTTGGCTGAGACATTTTAAAAATCAGATCAAGTTATGAGCAAGCTCTGGTGATCTGCCCTGTTTTAGTTAGAGGTGAAGAACCATTGAAGAACCAGCACACTTTCCCAGTGTCCTCACAAGAAAATACCTAGGAAAGATCTTATATCTGTAGCAAAAATACCATTTCAAGCATGCATTTTATCAAATAGAAATGTTTTCAGGATAGTGTAATTCCACAGAATGGAACTCTTTCTGTAGGTTGTAATCTAAACTGGCAGCAGGCTTTGCAAACTCCCCTGCTAGAATGACCAGCTTTGCATCCTGACCTTTAATCTGGCAGTCACCTGCTGCTTGCCAGGCTGGGCAGGGAATCTTCTGGCTGTGTTACCCACATGGAGTCCTTTGGCTCTTAGTCTGTCTCACTAATTTGGAGCTGCCTGTACACTCGGTGAGACTTCCCAGTTCTGGTTCAATTCCTGCTGCGAAATCTTCAAGTCTCACTTTGTTTTAGCCATTTTTCATTTCCACAGCAATGCTATATTTTTTAGTTCCGCATTGATGACACAGAAAAAAAATTCATGCCATTAATTGGAAGGTAGATCCAGCATCAATGGCATTCTTAGTCTTTTGATGAGGAAGCAATGAGCCAAAATTTAGGGTTCATAGCATCTGTTTTCCTGCAGTCCATCAGAGACTCATGTATAAGTGAATTTTCAACACTGTAAGAACACATTGTTCCTACTGCAAGAAGAAAATGATAGAATCACTTACTTCATTTGTGTACATCAGTGGCAAGTCTTGTTTCCCAAAATACAGAAGAATTCAGAAGAAGTAGACTCGGGTATGACTTCAGAGGCTTTTTCAGCTGCACACATCTCAAAGGCACCCTGCGTGGCACTGTCTCTAAGTGATTTCTCTGTAGAACATTCTCTTTTTCCTTTCTTGGTCTTTTCCCTTTTTCCGTTTCTTCCATTTTTTTCTCTCCCTTTCCCTTTATGCTTACTGAAACAATACCTAGTAAACCTCTGAGCAAACTCCCATAATCTCTTGTTTTTACCAGTGATAGTTGTATTTATACTTGCTAAAGACTCCTTTGTGTTTCAGAATGTTACTCTGTTACTTGCAGAGAGAACAATGATTTCAGATAAACTGCCTTAAATAATAAACTTTTTCCTTCACCTTGTGATAGACATATGTGCATACACAGAAATAGATTTAAATGCATTTATCACAGTGCAACATCTGGCTAGGAAAATATGAGGCTCGCAGGCATTGGGCATGGATCAGTTTAACTGTCTTTGTAGCTTTATAGAAAATATTTTCCTTTGCTGACTGCTTGTGATGAAGAGTCTCTGAAAAACCAAACCTGTCTCAAATTTTAATTGCATTTCTTAAATACTTGATTCTTTTCAAAGTTACCATACCTACATTGCACAGAGGCAAAGGTGTGCAGAGTCCTTGGCTAAGCAGTATCTCAGTAGCTCCCAGAGACCTGCAAACTGATTTTGCATGAAGCTGAACAGATTGCCCTCCCAGTTCAACAGAGTGTTTCATATTGTGTGCCCTTAATTATGTCTCTGTGTGCAAGCAGAAGGCTGCTGCTAGCAGGAGACCAGGGCAGTGCTGGCTGCCTGTGGCCACTGTTCACACACTGTTCTGTTTCTCTTCAGGTTGAAAAGTTCTGTGGTCAGTTTTTAGGATATTGAAACTTTTTTTTTNTTTTTTTTTTTTTTGAGGCTGAAGCATTCAGGTGCTTTTAGGTATTTTGAGGCCTGTTATGAGAAGACAGTATTTTCATTCTGTCAGATGCAATGCGGTATTTGCTATGGCAGAGAGCCACTCACTTTACTTTTGGAAACAGTTATGCAGTGCTGATTTTTGTTTATTTTTATTTTAAAATTTTCTTCTCTATTAACCTCCTTCTCTTCATCACACCTTCTCATCCTTTTTTTGTATGTACATAGCTGAGTTGTATTTTCCTGTGCCAAGAACAATGAATTAATCATACGAACCTTTGTAAAGTTCTGTCACAGTGCTGCCATTTCACTGCAATAAAAATTGCCAGAGGTCAGTTGTGCTCTCCTTTCCTAAGTCAGGCAAAGAAAAGAGAAATTTGGCAGAAAATCTCTGTCACTACAGGTCTCAAATATAACAGGACCATGAGGATTTGCATTTCAACCTTGTGAATGCATGGGATAGTTTTTTATTGCTTCTTTATGAGAACAGAAACGTGGTGGAAACATAAGAAGAGGATGTGTTAACACTGTTTAAAATTCTGCTCCTTTAATGTGTTTAGGGCTTGTATCTGTTAGAGCATAGTATCTCATTATCTGGGAGTATATGTTAAGCCTCATCTGTGTGAGAAGTGAAGATAAGTAATCCTCTGCAGTAGCTGTATAACATCTGCATTTTACACTGGAACAGTCCCTTTGGTTATGTTTGTATGACTTGTAAAGGCAGAGGCTCACATATAATATTTTCAGTTGTGGGAGTGAGTTGAGCTTGTGTTTATGTAACACAAATGCTGCTTATGCAGTTCATATTTCAAATACCTGTAACTGGTCATGCTTCAGCCACTGCTGAGCCATTTTCTTAGGATGCAGCTTTGTTACTGGTATGAATGGAGGAGATTGTGGTACTGACGTTATTGATGCTCCTTCCCTTGTTCCCCTGGTTCCTGCATCATGCTTGTGTTAGGAAAACTGCAGGAGCTACTTGGTAGGAGGGAGGAACATTGTGTCATTCCAGTGACAGCCAGCCCTGAGATCTGCTGAGTTGTATCATCAAACTGCACCATAAAGGTGCCCCTGCCAAATGCAGTACATTCAGTTTTTGGCTGAGTCAGTGGGTGGATAACGTGGCTGATGCAGTTCTGGAGTGAGGGCAGGTGTGTGGAAAGAGAAACCAATTTAAAAAAGAAGGAAGAAAATGAGCAGGACCATCTCCATCTTTAGAGGCAGGAGTGTGCCAGGCTGTGAAACAAGTATTTGAGGTGAACTTAGACATGCATTCAATTTTTGTTTTTTAAATGTCAGGCTTCAGACTTCTAAAATATGCTTATGGTCTGACAAGCCAGTTTAAGAAGATAACCTCATAAGGCTTTGTTCTCTCTCACCATGTGTGGTCTGAATATTTTTGGGGTGGGATTTTGTGTTAGAAAGATGGCTGTTTGTTCTTGGGATCTGTCTGGAATGAGTGGACAGTTCAGGCTAGGCTTTCAGTTCTTTCAGTTCCGAGAGGATGAGGCTGTAACACAGTCAGTGCTACACATCTCAGTCACCAGCCAATGCACAGAGTGTTACCTGCTGTCATTCCCTGCATTTGCAGGCAGGAGGACAGAATCCCAGGGAATGCCTTACCTCCAGAAGGTGGGGGGCAGAGTCTACAGCAGAAGATCAACCTTCCACATCCACTTTGTGAGCACCAGACATTCAGCAACATTCCTCCTGTTGACACTGTGAAGAAATTTGAAACTGAGTGTGTCTGCTTTGTCCCATTTATATTAACTGGGCTAATGAAAAAAGGCAGAGAAGTTCTCTTTAATCATGGCACAGTTCCTATAAATATTGCTACTTGAGTCATCTTGTGTATAGTAGAGTAGAAGTAATAGTAATTTATCCTGAGTTAGATAAATCCTGGACTACTACGGTGTTTGCAGGGCATTGAGTATCTTGGTTAAAAGAGTATAGAATGATGAAATGCAGCTGACATTTAGTAATGAAGAGACCACATGCTGTGCTCCTCTGGTTCAGCAGCTGTCAGTGTAGGCAAGCCTGTCTAGGGCAGGAGAACTTCAGAAAACAGGTTCAGGAAGCATAGATGGGGAAAAAAAGAAGGAAACTGTCACTAGTTGGAAGTGATGAGAAGCTTCCAGGGAACTTTGGATAGGGGATGTAATCTGATTTTTCTGAACTTCTTCTCCAATTGGGACATGATTTATAGTGGTAACATCCTCATTTTCTCATTCTGCTACTAAATGAGCAGTATGATTTCTCTGCTACTGGAGATCACTGTTCAGCTTAGCTGGGAGATCTGATATTAGTTGTGTGGGAAACAGAAATCTTAGAACAGTTTTTAGTCTGGGTAAAGACATGAAAAGTGAAGTGGTTGAAGTGAGGTGGATTCTGAACAGAAGCAAGCAAATATTTCAAATAAAGACCATCAATTAATTGTGGGAACAATTTGCAAAGACCAGTAGATACTCTGATATTATCCGTTCAGGAATGGAGCTTAGAGAGGAAAAAAGTCCAAAGAAAGCCTTTACTCCCAAGAGGAGCTAATTCAGGGATGCTGAAAGTCAGACCAGATAATCCCACTGGTCCTACCTGGACAGGACTGAATATGTCTTTGAAATATTTCTCCAAAGCAGTCTGAAAATGTATCCTACTGTTACCTGTTGCAAATCAGTGTAAAGAAATGAAAACTAGGACAGAAAGGCAGAATAATTTAGCTACAGTAGACTTTCTTTATAAATCGGGTTACTGATTAAGCGATTAGCTCATTTTAGCAGTTTTATATATCACAATGGACATTCTATTTTTGCTGCTTTTTAATCCTAATAAAGATACCAAGTCTGAATACAAGGATAAAATTAAGATGCCTCTGGGGATTTTTTCCTGTCTTAGTTTTGTGAATAGAAATATAGATTAACAATAAAACCAAACCCAGAGAAATGATGTTCAGAAAAGAATTACCCTGCTAAAAATATGGGAGGCAAACATTGGACTATAATAGCAGACTATTAACTCCATCAGAGGTTTCTCACTGCATTTAAAGGTAGATTAGGATCATGTTACATAAAAACTTTCCTCTGAAACTTCACAGTGGAGATATGTTCTGAAGGTGTATTTTACAGTGTCTTCTGGTGTGCTGAAAGGTATTAAACCCAAAATATTTTGATGCTGAAGCGGTCTGTAATGTAAGACTACAAAATGCTTTCCCAAAGTGGTATATGAATAGCCACAAACCAAGTTTTTCTGGACACAGTACCTCTGACAACACGATTATTTTTTTCGGGCTCTTTTTAGTTGCATCAGACTTTGGAAACCTTGGCAGCAGCAAGATACTTTACCAAGAGTACAATCCGCCTCCACAGTTTGTCAAATGAGGATGTATTTTTCTCCACTGGGCTCTTGACAGGAGAGGCTGGTGGGGAAGTGAGAGCTGACACTGCTCTTTGTGCCGTGTTGCCTTTGCTCCGTGTTTCCTGGGGCCGAACGCTGGGAGCTCTTAGGGCTCCGAGGAGGCACAGATGAGAGCTGCAGGCAGGGCTGTGAGGCTGACGCACTCCTGCGGCACAGATCCAGTTGCAGACAGAGACAAAGGTCCTGTGGTTTTCTTGGGGAATAATCAGCTGGCTTCTGTTGTGACAGATGCCCTGAGCATCCATCTTAAACAACAAGGCATAATTTAATAGGTTTTTAAATACAACTAATGCTCTTGTTTCAGTTTATAGGCCTGAATCAAATAAATTGGGGAGGAGAAAATGCTACTTTTTTGGCTTGAAATTTTCAGGCTATTTTGTTTAGTTTTGTGCAGCTGGTACATCCACAGCTGATAACTCATACAGATGTCATGTGGAGAATTGTAAGGCTTATGGCTAAAAAAACCCAACAACCCCAATTTACTTCACTTCAACATCTTAATTAGTTTTATAAAAATAAAATGAGGCATTAGGAAATTTGTGTTTGTGGGAGAATTCTCATGGTGTGAACTGTAAAATAACAGGGATCTGACTAAATCTAAGTTGCTCAGTTTACAGACTACTGAAAGACAGCAGATGAAAATGGGTCCATGTGGGTACATCTGTACTGGTGCATGTCCTGGCCCTGAGAATGGAGGGCTCTGGTACTCTGGAACTGTTTGAAGAATGGTTGCTGGCACAGTCAGCTTTGGCCAAGGCTAACTTAGAGTCTCACAAGCAGCCCGTGGCCATGATTTAGATGTTACAGCATGCCAGGGATCATTCCCAGTGTACAGTTTGCAGGCAGCAGCTTTGAGAGGCTGCAGGTTTAATAGCTTTGGCTGGAGGATGCCACTTTGCCTTGGGGCTAGAGGGCCAGCCCGGCCACTCTGGAGTTTGCTTGTTGCACTGACCAGTGCAGGAGGGATTTCATGTGAGTTTTAGCACTACTTCATTATAAGGAAATTACCTCTCCCACCCATCATTTTATACATCTCCCTTCTGTTTTACCAGGTATTTAATATTCATGTTAAGAGTATCCTAGTCTCTGTCTCTTTTGTGTTCTTTTGCAGCTTCTTTTTTTTGTTGAAGGACAGATGTTTTCATCTTTCACTTCTACATTTGGAAATTTTAGGGACATAGTAAAAGGCGTGTTGCCTTTGTTACCTCCAGTGATGATGATGCAGTAATTTTGCTGTTGTCGATAATGCATTATTTGCATGCAAGTTTAGGAGCTGCTTTCTCTATGAAAAAGTGATCCTTTCACATATGGCTAAAAAACAGTACCAGTGTGTGCAAAAAAAGGAAAAAAAATAAGACACCATGGCACAAATTTACTGTGCAGTCCACTTCTTAAGAAAGGCAGCAATTGTTTGAGAGCTTTGTATTTGTAGTTTCTTGGGATGGCTGCCTTCTTATTTCAAGGAAATAAGGACTCCATCAGTATTGCCTTCAAAATTATGTATTTTTGTGATGCATTTAGATAGCTAGACTCTGTTGTGTGACAGGAGCAACTAGCACATGCATTTTGAAAATCCTCTGATTTCCAAACAGAATCTAGGTCATATGATACCC
This sequence comes from Pachycephala philippinensis, assembly GCA_013397055.1. Classification (NCBI taxonomy): domain Eukaryota; kingdom Metazoa; phylum Chordata; class Aves; order Passeriformes; genus Pachycephala; species Pachycephala philippinensis. The sequence continues at coordinate 362,223 of VWZT01004839.1, read as the reverse complement.
ACAGGCGTGATTCATCCACCTGGGCTTTATGCCAGCCAGCAACGGTATGGATATGACACTCCAGGAACACTGTAAAATTATTAAAGCTGAATCTTTTTTTCAAATAACACTGTGATGATAGCTGTAAAAAATACAGCACATAGTTTATGGTTCCTTTCTGTAAGTATTAATTTCATTAGGTTGATGCAAAAAGTACGGCGTGGACTGAAAGGAATGCAGAGCAGCCTTAGCTGAATGAGCCCAGGTAACTTGCCTTGGCCCCACAGACTTTCATTTCAAAGGTTGCTGTCTTGATATAAAGTCCTATTTGAGGCAGATGTTGTCTTTACCTGAGTGTATCTGCTTGAAGCCCAGCTAGCTTTTAGGGGCTGATCTTAATATATCAGAATTGTTAAGGCTGGAAAAGACCTCTAAGATCATTGAGTCCAACCAATCTTAACTACAATGAGCTAAAAACTGCCAGTGCTCTGCCTTTGTTAGGCTTTTATATAAAGATGATAATCTCTTGGAGGGGCAGAAACCCCATACATTTAATACAAACCTCATGCCTTTTTTTTTTTTTTTTGCAATACAGTTCATTTTCAAGAGATGACATCACGCTTACTTTTAGGCATGTGTATTCTGCAGACAGACACTCAGCTAAATATTCAACAAGCCTTGCTCAGGAAACTGTTGAGATGCATTTTAAAAAATGTGTAGGTGTCTAGGAAAACAAAAATGTGTGTAGCTGGGGTGGTTTTTTTTCAGATGTACTGACATGTTCATCTCAAGGAGCACGTTTAGGAGTAAATTCTTCTGGGACTTGCCAGGTTGTTTACCTGGCATTTTTAGGTGCCTGTATACTTTAAAAATGTAGCCCTTAATGTCTTTGAAAACCGACGGCCTCCTTTAAGTTCTACTTCTGAAGAGACCTTTACAGATTGCTTTTTAAAAACATCTTTAGAGGGTAAAGGCTGAAATTACCACAGCTGAATTAAACAGACAGCCCTATAGAAGTGAGGTGAAGAAGTATAACCCTTGCCAACATGTAAAGAAACAGCAGTGCTTAACTTTTCTGAACTTAAAACTGAAAAGATATTTTCTCCTTTGTCTTTCTGAGGTGTGATCCTATGAAAGTGGGATGGGAGAGGAAGAATGTTCTCAGATTGGTAAGCATATCTGTGTTATGGAGGACTTGCTCTGACTGTGGTTTTTAAAATTTTCCTTTCATCTAGATAAAGAAGAGGCAGCAGGATGTGGTGAGGTTTCTGGAAGCCAATCGCATAGAGTTCGAAGAAGTGGATATCACCATGTCAGAGGAGAAGAGACAATGGATGTATAAAAATATTCCTGAGGACAGGCAGCCTGCACAAGGCAACCCACTGCCACCACAGATATTCAGTGATGATCGGTACTGTGGGGTAAGTAGCTGTTATGGTTCTCAGTGGAGAATATATTAGTACACTCAGCTGGCCATTTAAACATGGGACTTGCTGTTGAGCTTTCTCTAGTAGAATCTGAATTAATGGGGCAATAGGATCAGGTAATGATCATACAGGGAAAATTCAGGTCATTCTTCTGTAGAACCTAGGGCTGTCTAGGGGATTCCCTCCAGGAATGTAAAAATCGGTAATGTCACATGCTTCACGTACAACCTGTTGATGGTAAAGTGCCTTGTGAGACCACTGTAGGCTGGGGATTTGTGGTATTCTTGCTGCTTGGGTCTAGTCCAAGCACTAAAATTCAGTAGGAAGTCTTTGGCACAGTAAATGAGAACATTGGCTAGATTGAGTTTTATTGTTATTGTAATTAAGCTCCTTCCCTGCTGCTGTCACGGTGTAAATTTCATTTATGCTCAGAGTGTCTTTGTGCAATCAGAGTGTTTAGGATAAATGAACACTATTTGCTGTAAATCTGACAACAGGTTGATGGGTGGGCTGGTTTTTTGGTGTAAGCATCCACCAGTGCAAGCTGAAGCAGTAGCCTTTGATGTGTACATCCAAACTGGTTCTGGCTTCGTCCCTGCCAGATTCAACAGTGCTGCTCAGGTCTGATGAGAGCCTGTTGACTGCAGTGCAATTGTTAGCTTAATACAGGAAGCACATTAAAAGTGATTTAGGATCCTCTGCAACAAACAGATTGGGTATGGTGCAGCAGCTAACTGGGTTCTTGAAGCAAAGTATTTAACATCCTTCCCATGAGCTTTGTATTGGCCTTACTTGTTTACCTCAGCAGTATAACCCTTATCTTCTTACTTCCAGGTAAGGTAAGTCAATCAAAGAAATGTATCTGGGACGTGGAAGGGATTTTTAACCTCGCTTATGGATTAGCCCCTCTCTTTCCAATAACAACCTTTACATTGTTCTGTGTGATTTTAGTTTGCCTGGGAAATACAACATTTTAAGCTGTTGTTTCTTACCCTTTCAGATTGCCTTTACGGAGTGTTTTAACCTAGTCTTAGAAATTGTTATTTGGAATTAGCAAGGCAGAAGATGTCATGCAACATGTGAGATGATCTCATTAATCTGTCTGCTGAGCTGATAGCCATTTTGGTTGAGCAGAGTTAATCCTATTACTAGACTTCACTGTCTGCATGAACATCTTTAAAGAGCAAACACGTTTTGAAAGAAACTGTGTTTTCTCGATGAAGGATAAAGTATGTGCAGGATCTCCAACACTGATGAGTTAACCTGCTGCCTTAGTTAATGAAGTTCTTAAGTAATAGAGTGGAGGCGAAACATTATGCAGAAGGCAAAGGAGGTCAGTGCTGGAAAGGGGGGGTAAAATATTACAATTAAAGTCAGCAAGCCTTGCACATCTTGTCTCTCTTTGTAATTTCCACAGTGAGTGTTTTCATGTGTTTATCTTGACATAAGTAACTAAAGCATAATCCCTATTAAGTAAGGTAACTTAAACTGAAAAAATACTGAGTTTTCTGTTAGTTGAGTTTGAAATTAGTATCTTATAATTTCTGATTTGTGTCCAGGCAATTTTTAATCCAGTTTTCTCTATTAAAAAACTCTTTCTGTTCTTCTACATTCTACAGTCTTATCAGGAGAGTTTCTATGTACTTATTCTGGCTTATGCATTGTTGCTGACAATTCACATTTATGATACAAAGTGGTCAGGTCCATTGCTGTTCCTCTAAAGGTGTGAGGGCTAGACAGTGCAAAGCAAAATAGGTACACTTTTTATTTTGGTCGTGTTATTTCAATAGAAGTTCACAAGCATATGATGTCCATGACTCAGTGTTACGTTCATAGCTGTATTGGTTTTTCTGTGTTAGTATTAGCATTAATAGTTTCGGGATTTCTTTTCTGCCAGTTTTCTCCTTAGTAGAAATCCTCAGCAATGTGCACAGGGGGTTTATCATAGACTAGATTTTCCTGCCTAGGACATCATCATTTGAAAAAATCACTTTTCAGGATGTAACTGCAGGCTACGGGAAGTTTTTGTTTTTAACGGTTTCAGTAAGTATCCAAAATGGATTTGTGTCAACCATTTGAACATCTGACAGCTCATGTAAGAGGGGAGAAAGGTACAAAAGGATGATCAATGCCTACTGGTTCACAGAGTGTCTTGTACCACAGAGCGAGGGTTTCTTCTGGTACCAAGAGACAAACTCCACGTTTTGAAGTGTGATTTTTCTGAGTTGATGTAATTGCAGATACAATCATTAATCATTAATCTACCTTCTCCTTTTCTCAGTCTTCTGAGATGCACTCTCCATTTTTTAGTAACAAGTTATGCTAAGACATTTTGAAATAAAGTACTTGGCAAGAACAATTTTTATTTCCTATGAACAAGATAAGAGCTGCAAGCACATGAGAACACAAATAATTTTACTGATAATCAAGTGCTATGTTAGAACACCGGCAATATGATAATTTGCATATTTTTATGACTTTACAGCCTGTTGTTTCATCTTAGAGACATTGCTATAAAAGTGTGTGTCAGAAGAGTGTGTACATTTCAGACAAATCAGACACATGAACTTGCTTGTGAACGTCAGTGACGTGGCTCTTGGGTATGTGAGTATCTACATAACATCCTTTTACAAGGTTCTCTACCCAGGCAGCAGTGCCCTGCAGCAGCCCAAGTCTTTAAGCAGAAAGCCAGAAATGCTGGAAAACTGAATGTCTGAAATTAGGCCTGTGCCTCACACCTCCCTCTTCTTGAATCCTCCACAGCTGAATACAACTCTGCTTAGACTAGAAGTGACTTCTGGATATTTCAGAAGACTGGAAATATCCACTTCCCAGTGAAACTGCACTCTTGTGAAACTGCAAGTTAGCACTTTGAACAGTGACAGTTTTATATGCAGAAATCTGCCACTGAAGGGAGACTGACTGAAATTTAGGCCGACCAAAATTAAAAGGAAATCTGTCTCCAGGTGGGAATTTGACCCGAAGGGAAAATATTTGCATAGCAGGCTGACTCTTTCTTTTATTTTTCCTTTGAAGCTGTTCATATGGTTTAGAGTGTTATGGTAACTGACATCACTCCTGATAGAGTGCCTAGTGGGCAACAGTAGAGACAGAGATATGTGATATTTATTGTCCTTCCCTGAAATGTAATATATGGGTGGCAACTCCAACAGAACAGCGAAGGCGTATAGACAAGAAAGAAATAAAATAGGCTGCTGAAAGAGGTGCAGTGTTCTTGGGAAACTATTCAGTGCACAGACAAGTATTGTAGCACTGATTTCTTTGCATTGTTATGTATCATTCTCTTCTGTTTTTTTTTTGAGATCATGAAAAGATGCATGCGTGTTTCTTTTTCGTCCTTTTTTATAGGTGTCACATTACAAATAAGTAACTACTCACTGATAAAAGAAAGAAGAGAATTTAACAAAACTGGCTAGAGGCCACCTCAGATTTTCTGCCCTGGCCTGTCATTGGGGAGTTTGTTATTATTCTTGTGCCTGCAGGTACAGAGAGCTTGAACTCTGCCTCTAGATCCTCAAACAACGTGGCAGAATTCACCTCAGCATGCCTGCTGTAGTGTGTTCACTTCAGGAGCTAGAGCAGTTGTGAGGCTAATCTGGTACCCAGCAAGTCTACATTCGATTCTCTGCACCCTTGGAGATGTCTTATCTGATTCACTCAGCACCTTGTTGGTCCAGGTCTGCTTTTAGAAGAGGGATGATCTCACTAGATAAAAGTTAATGTGAATTGCTCAGAGATCATACAACAATTGTTAATGGTTGATGATGCTAAAACTTTCTTGACTAATTATTTTTGCCATCAAAAGCAGAGTTTCCTGTATGGCAAATTTAAGCTCTGTATGTGAAATTGTTCTTAATTACCTTTTGCAGTTGTATTGGGGCAGTTTTTGGCTCACAAACCCTAGGCTGCATGTGACTAGAGGCCAGTGACACGCACTGTTTATCTTCCTGATTAAGGCCTTGTCTCAAACGAGGAATATAGAAGGCAGAGCTGGTGTTGGAAAGCAACCCCTGCCCAAGAGTCTTCTCCATGTTGGGAAGAATCTGTTCACAAGGTCTGGTTATGACTTTCAGACTGTGCCTATGCTTTTACCATCCACTTCTCCATTGCTTTTCTGTGTCCTGAGGAAAAGAGCTTTAGTTCTGTGTACTATGTACTTTATAAAGGTAAGTGTGGTACCAGAGGTAAAGTGTAGAATAGCCAGCTTGCCCAGTGTCAAGGCTTAAAAGGTAGAAGCTCAGCAACTAAGTAAAAATAAAATAATCCAAGAATGTTGTCTTCCTCAGAAAAGTCAGGATTCATTTCAGTAATGTATTTTAGTGCTGCTGTTTACCCTGTAGTGGAGAGAGAGTACCTTCTTGTTGAACACCATGGTTTGTATTTGGACTAAGTAAACTACATTAATAGCTGTTTCAAAGTGAAGTAGCAGGTATTTTGTAAACCATCCCTTCACATAAAGATGATAGCTGTCAAAGGTGTCTCTGGAGATACCGTACTCTGTTTGCAGACCTTTTATTTCCTAAATATAATAATGTAGGGTGTTAATGTATTTTAAAACTCTTAAAAGGGACTGGTGTCAAATTAGAATTGTTACTTTTACAGGATATTGTAGAAAATGCTGCACATTTCTTTTTCATTTTTATATTCATTACACTGATATTCTGCAAAACTTATTGATAAGTATGACGTAATTATTAACAATTTTGTTTGGGATCCTAATTCTCCTTTCCATGGAGCAGAAACTTCCTATTGTGCCATGTCTTCTTGAAGAAACAGGTTTTATTATTGAAGATGTTGTGACTACTTTAATTAAAGTCTTTTTTAAAAGGCCAGTTCTAAAATATAGGATCAATGATATATGAGGAAAGGCTAAGAAACTTTAATAAGTGGCAGTAATACTTTGAAGTCACATAGGATTGCACAGAATACAGATGTAGCAGTATTTTGGAACAATATCTAGAAAAGGCCATGGCTGTTGTCAGAGAACAACCAGGATGAAATAAGTAATTCAGTCACTACTCTTCCACCTGTGTCCGCATTAAAATATGTGCATGCAGAGCTTCTGTGCAACATGGTCATTTTGTGTCTTTTAGTCATTGCCTCATGTAACAGGCTGAGTACCATAGTTAACTCCCTGATGTTTCCATCTCTCCCTCTCTCAAATTCCTGTTGTGGTCTGATTTGGTAGTATTCTTATCCAAACAATTTGTAAAATGACATGATGAGCTGGAAGGTGCACAAAAGGTGGAAGTGACAGCTGTTACCATCCATTGTACTTATGGATTCTGCCACTAACTCCCCTGAATATTCCCCTGCTCCAGGTGGGCACTGGGCACTAGATTTGAGGTCTTCAGTGCTTGTCTAGGGGAAGTCCTGCTGTGCTTGGACTCCCTGCCTTGGAGGTGAGGGATATCAGTTCTTAGATAGTTGATGTCTGTGTGCCCTGGCACCATTGCTGCATGAATGGCAAACATCACATCAGCCCGAGTTTGTCATGTACTATCCAAACAATAGAGCTGTGGCTGACATCTGCTCCCTTTTATTAAAGCCTTTGTCTCGGGAAGGCTACAACTAAACAGATTACCGAAATAAACATCTGGCCTTTAGTAGAGGAGTAACAAGTTGCTTTGTAGAGTCAATTCTGTAAGCTCTTTAAAAATCCTGTGCAGAGATCTTATCAGAAGGTTAGGTAATAAAAATGGTCATGTTTAGCTTGTCCTGTGTTGTACAGACAAGATCTTTTATTTGTATATTTATATAATATTGAAAGAGACTCACTCTCCAAGGAGAGCTGTCCTGTGTAAGAGTTTTCCATTGTAATCCTAATCAGATCAGTAAATGAATTTCATCTGTTCTGGAGAGCTGAACTGCCCTTTTCAGGGAGGATGTTAACAGCTCATTCTCAATGGCATACAGTATTAACTCAGTCAGTAGCAAAGTGCTGATTCAATGTGTTTAAATTATGAGTTCCTCACTGTTTCTTGAAGGACCAATTATGTTGCCCCTTTTATAAGAACGAAGAGATCATAATCTTATATTAAAAATAGTGACAAAGAGAAATTAATTTGAACAGCATGCCAATGGAGTAATCTGTAAGTGTTGTCCAATAATCACTGCACTTTAAAAATCTGTAAGAATAGCCATGCAAGCTGCATTTGGGTGGGTTTCTTGTTTTTCTGCTTCTTGGTGTGGTGAGCAATAAAGATTTGTCTGAGATGTTTAACAAGCACACTCTTGTTGCCAACTAAAAGCAAACAGCAACAAAACCAACTTGCTTGTTTAAAGAAACTTACTGGAAAGAATTTTCTTCACAGTTACTGTCTTTGAAACTTCCTTAGATGTAATGTTCTGATCTCAGTGCAGTAATGAAGGTATAATTGCTAATTGTAAATGAAATCTACTTTGTGTTAATGTTTTATTTTGACCCAATGCCTTCACGCTTCTGTTATGTTCTTGAAGCCCAAATAATTATTTATGCTGATCTGCAGAACTGCCAATTTTAACTTTGGTGTGCAGTAAATAGTTTCTCCCAGCAGTGACAGTGCTTATTTAAACAAGCCTGAGTGTACCTGCTTAACAAAATCCTGAGCCAAATTAATTATGACAGTGTCTGTAATCACATCACTACAGTGATCTGCTTTCCCAGCACCAGGAATACAGCACACTTAAGCTCTAGTGATCATCACAGCTGGGATGCAGCTAGTGCTGTACCCAGCTTGAGCTTTGTGAACTTGGCAGTTGCTGTTGAGAGAAGAACCTACCCTGGAAGTGGGATTTCTAAAGAGGAGAGAATTCCCAAGGACCAGCGGTTTTCCTACTGTAGTAAATTGGCATAAAACCTCATGCCAGGCCAGAAGGACCTGAGACATTTGTGTCAGATTGTGTCAGATTTCCTGAATGCTTGTCCAGTGTCTCAGAGACTAAGCTGATGTTAGTTTTCTGTAGCATTTGGGCAGTGGATAGTCTTTGGGATTTCTGCATAATGTAGACATTAACGAAGTTCACCTGTCTTTGATTAATCTGATTTTAAAGAGGTGCAAAGCAGCCACAGCACCTCTTAGTTTCAGGATAAACTACAAAGATTCAAATTTTAAAAACAAAACTGTGTAAGTGTGAGGCTTGGAGGCTTGGGTAGTTTTGGTTTCTTTTTTTCCCTTTATCATCATGTTTAACGGACAGCATCACTTGGCTTTGCTGATTATTGGGGGTTGGAACTAGACGATTTTTGAGGTCCCTTCCAACCCAAGTAATTCTCTGATTCTATGATCATTTTAAAACTCTGTGTATGGTACACCTTAAGATTAATATAAATGGCCTTACATGTGTGAGACAGAAGGTCCATCAGGCCCAGTTTTGTCCCAGCCATGGCCATAAGCCTAGGAAAGACCACATGCAAGTCAAGATATAAAATGCTTGAATATTTTCTTTGTCTCTAGTTATTTTTCTGAAATAAATGTCACTTTAACATATTTAGTAGTTTTTACTATGTTTTTCTTTCATGAACTTGAACCTTCTGGTGGAAGCATTTAGCATCTTCAGTATGCTCTGGAAATGCATTCCATGTGCCCACTGACACATCTGGTACCAGGCATCCTGCCACCACAGTGAGCTTCACAGCCTTCCTATCCTTCCTTCCATTACCCTCTGGGGTAACTTTGGTCCTGAAGACCTTTGCAGCCACAGCTTGTCTCTCTATCCCAGTTTAGAGTCACTCAGTGGGAGCTGGGAAAGCAAAGCAGAGCTTTAGGCTGCACAAGGCCGACAAGATTTTGCTTGTTTATAGGTGAGCTACAGACAAGTAGCTCACCTGCAGTAGCTTCAGTTTATTTTCAACAAAGCAAGAGCTTATTAGGTCTGCTAATCTACTCCCCAGCAGCTCATTGAGTGTATTTAATGTTGTAAATGTTCTGGTTAAAACAGAGAGGCTGTATCCTGCTCAGGTTACGTGGTGGGTGATGGACCTGCCGCCAACTTTAATGGTGAGGAACCATGCCTAAAGCAGTCAGCTAGTTATTATCCTGTTAAAAAGCCCTTTCTGCCTTGAAATAGCTTTTTACTTACCTTCTTTATACTCCTGTCCCTTCTTTATCCCCTCAAACCATCCTGAGATATATTTTTTCCTCCGAACTGGCATTTGTCTTTCTTGGTAACATTTCATACCCTCGGTGGTGGGATTTATCATCTGTATTTTTAGCTTTTCAACTTCTCCAGAGGGATTGAGCATCTCTGCATCGCTGATGATTCATGTCCACTGTCTCTGTGTCCTACCAGTTTTAGTACTCAGTTTTTAGTCAGTTTTAGTCAGCTGCTGATGTTGCCAGAATTTTATACATTAATGAAGTGTGATAAGCAGCTCTGGAAAGCACCAAGTTTCATAATTTAAAACTCTACAGTCAAAATTATATTTGTACACACAGTTGCCTTTTGAAGTGCGGCAGTGGGTAGCAGTTTGCCATACTTGTATATTTTTAGGTTAACAGCTGCTCTCTGAGTGCCTCCCATTGCCAGTGGGAGCCGCTTCCTTGCACAGGGGCAGGACAGCACAGCTCCACTGATCCCAGCGAAGCCGCAGCACTGCCTGGGTCGAGCTGCTTGGGACAGTGACAAGAGGGTTGTAGTAACTTGCTGCTGGTGGTGAAGCGTGGTGCAAAAGAGGGAACCACTGCCTTGCCAAAACCAGTGAATGGTGGCATCCTTCCTCTGTGGGAGGCAGAATGTCCCACAGAGTTTTTCCAAATGGAACTCGATGGGTCACCATTGGAGTTGGGCTCCTGCCTGGGTATGAAATCCTCAGCTTTCACTGAGCTTGCCCTATTTTCCTTCTTCAGCCTCTGCTGGTAGCAATGTGATGTTATTTATTGAGATAAAAATTTTCATGTCCTCACTCATGGATTTAATGTCTTTACATGTGACCCAAATCTGCACGGACTTCCTCTCATTCTGATGGTAAGATAAAAGGCAGGGTGTTTTTGGAGCATCTTTTATCTCGTTTGTGTTACAGGAAAAGCCAGGGATGCCCACTTTGAACTCCTACCACATGCCAAAGCACACCCATTGAGTCATTGAGATAATACTTCTCAATAATCTCTTAAGACACTACCGTGCTAAAGTGATTCCTTAAAATTTTTAGAAGACTATTATGCATTTTTATAACATTTTTTGTTTCACATTTGAATATTTTGAGATCGCATGTTTTAATTGCAGGCATCACTAGGAAAATTCTCCTATTTAAAATTTACTTCTACTTTATATAAAAGCATGATGTTTCTTCTCCCCCACCGCCCATGAAAGTAAGTGTCAATAGCATTTAAATACGTTTTGCAATGCAGATATTTCAAAACATCAGGGAGATTGCTTCTGGTGGATAATCTCTTGTGGTTCTTAAATATTCAGGTCCTTTTAAAATGAAGCAATCCACTGGGTTTTGTGCTCTTTCAAACACAGACTTACTCAGTTTAGCTCACCATTTAACATTCACAATTTTTTCAGTAAGTGAATCCAGGTTTGTTAATCAGTAAAAATGTGGGGAAAACATACTAAGTCAGAATTTGATAATTCTGAAAGTAAAGTAACTAGTACTTGAAGACAGCTTTTTATTATTAAGTTACTTTACAGAGGTTAGGTTAAACAGATGTTCACAGATGTTGGTGGATTAGCTGAATGTCAAAGTCATTGTCAGAGCCACAAGTGCAGCCTATTTCCTTATGACACTGTTTTCAGTCTCTGAGTCCTTCTCTGCTGTTTTCTTACCTGTTTATTAACAAAGAGTGAAAAAACCCATCATCTTAGAGTAGTGATACTTCTAGAGCTAATTGAAGTACTGGGATTAAGAGACTTCAGGAGAATGCCAGAACTTGAAAACGGTGCTGAGAGATGATGATTCACCTGAACAAACACAGAACCTTCCTTGGACAAACTGTTGAGACAAAGAAGTGTCTGGGGGTTAGTGCAGACTGCCTGTGTGCTTAGGAGGGAGAGTGCTCCTGGTGGGGACCCAAAAAGGTGCCACAACAGCTGCGTGCTCACAGGTTGGCTGCTGGTAGTTTACAGGGCTGTGTAATGGGCATCTTCAGGCAATTTAGACCTGCCCTGATGTTAAAAGAAAGGGTCCTTCTCACTGTGGGTTGTACTCATCCACTGCTGCCCTACCTTCAGCTCCAGAGACAGTGTGACTCACTTGTTGATGAACCCAGTGGAGCAAATGAAGATTATTTCTCAGGTAGACCATGTGCTGCCTTCTCGTGTGTTGCTCACACAGCCTGTGTGCCTCATGGGTTTTCATCTGCTTTAGAAGAGTCAGAACAGACCTTTTTAGGTCTAATAGTGTCCATGCAGTTTTTGAAGACTCATTCTTAGAGGTCTAGGGCTGATCAAACATCCTTCTGCAGAGCTTCAGTATTACTTATTACTCCTCTAGGTATTCAATGATTATGTTGTCCCTTTTTAATCCACGGCACTGTTGGGATTCCTTTCAGTAATCTTTCATTTTACACCATGGCTTAGTTGCTTTGCCTATTTTCCTTGGATTTACTTTCTGGCAATTAATTGTAAATTTTTGTTAATTCATAAGTTAGCATATGCCATGTTTTAAGAAGAAAACAACAAAAAGTCATCTTAAGAAGGTTTACCCTTCCTACTTACGTCAGCTAATATATCTGAGGACCATTACACACTCCTGCTGGCCTCTCTGTGTGTTTCACAGATGCTTTTAGTATAGAGGGTCGGGCTGGGAAACTGCCCTTGTGCAGCTGTGGGTTGTATTTTTGGTGGGGATGAGGCTGTTTAAATAATTATGCAACTGCAAAGTATCCCAGTTCACCCTGATATAGCAGCATACCATTATTGAAATGCTGGTAAAGCATCTTCATCTAGTGCACCACAAAGGTTTTAGGAGAAATTCCGCTCACCTGCAGAATAGTTACGGATCTCATGGGAGGTGTATGATCCTTGCTATGGTGTCTATGTATTTTCTGACCAAACAATCACTTATTTTATGTTGGTGGAGAGAAGAAAGAAGACTGAAGAGAAGTTAAGTCTTTATCTACAAGCACGCTCTTTCTTTACAAAGTTATTTCATGAAATACCTGTCACCCTTCTGCAAGGACATAATTTGGTGTATCTTATAATTGGGTCTGGCAGGTGGAATGAAGAGCTATTGGGAATTCACACTACACTGTGAAAATCCAAAGGAACCCTGGGAAACAGAAAGCTTTCCCAGACCACTTTTGCTTCTTACTTAGGATCTGAGAAGCCAAAATGTAAACACAAGTGTATATTGGCTAAGCATGAGTAAACTCTGCTTGGAAGATAAAAGAAGGTTCCTAATCTTTGCATATCCTGTGATTTCCTTCCAAGAATAACCAGGTCAGAGAAAGATTTCTTCTTTTCAATTAGAGCTTCTGTTTATTGCCCATGGTCTCTTGTGATTGTGGGATGTTTTGAGAGATTAGAGGTTCAAGAGAAGGCAGGAGTGGATGGAGACAAGTGGGCAAAGCAGCTACTGCTGGGGGAAAATTGAGGTCTGGTTTCAGGGAAAGCACCTTAAACAATGTCCCAGCCAAAACCAGGACAAATTAACACTGAGAGAAGAGCTCTCAAAAAGTAATGAGAACAGAGGTGAGGAGCCAAAGAAGTGCTAACTTTGGGGGTCAGGTGCATTGGGAATGGGTGTTGCACAGATGGGAATTGTGGAGGCACTGAGACTGCCTGTTACTGTTCTATATTGAAAGCACGTACATGCTCAGTCAATATCTTGTTGAATACTTTCAAGTTAAGCATAACTACTAGTCTTGAATATTCAAGAGATAATAGCTATGAAGTGACGAGCACATACCTGGAATTTCCTAACATTTACAGAGTATTTTACATGTCAGGAGTGGTTAAGTAAGGATTGATATTTCCATTTTGCAATTATGTGGAGGAGGAAAAGAGTCTGAGCTGGATGCTTTATTGTTTGCTAGTGGTCATAGAAGAAATCTCTGCCAAACCACGAGGAGCACATGAAACTTCTTGGCTTCTTGCCATGTGCCAAATCCATTCACTAATCTGTGCTCTGATTTTCCCTATTTTTTCCCCTTGAAAACTGAGTATTGTCAGCTCATCTGATGATGTAAGAGTAGCAGGTGTCCAATGCAATAACCAAAACAGTAAAAGTAGTAGTAACACTGAGATCAAAACTCCCTAAAAGTAGCTTGATAATGAAGTCTGTTACTTATTTTTATATGTACTATGCTTATTTATGGTAACATTTTATATTTAACTATGTTGTTGTTCAAGACTGAGTGAGATATTATTGATGATTTCAAGGGATACAATGATCATGAAGTCTCTGTTCTACCACAGATGGAATAAGGAATTCATCTGCCTTAAGGCTTCTTGGGGGTTTCCACATGAGGAAGTATTTTGTTTGCTAAAAGACAAATTGGAAACCTGGTCAGAAACTTACTGCATTGCCAGGCACTTATATACCTTTAAAATATATCCACACTAGAGTTTCTTTTGATGCAGGTACATGCTTATACTTTTCTGTCAAAGTAGTGAGAGATGCTGAAGTTGGAGAATTTATGTGGTTTTCTTTGCCGCTGTAGTTTGTAGTTTGTGATATCATTGTAGTTTAGGTTTTAGGTTTGGATAGGAGAATAGGGGTAAGTATCAATATTTTTCTGAGCATTATTACATGTTTATTACACCGTTTAGTCTAATACAAGGTGTGGTAATATCAATCAGGAAAATATGAATACAAATGTTGACTCATCTTTTCTTCTTTTAATTCTCTAGGATTACGATGGTTTTTTTGAATCAAAGGAGAGCAACACTGTGTTCTCCTTTCTTGGACTGAAACCTACTTTGGCATCAAAGGTCAGTGTGGTATTGCAGACTTTCCATGGGACTCTTGAAATGTTGAGATTGAATTTTTTTTGAATGGGAGGAACCCTGTGTGTTTGGATGCACTACTGCTCTGATCCATACCTTGTCCATGCTAATGGGCATGCTAACTTCATGCTAATGAAATAATCAGAATAGTTGTAAGGAAAAGTAAAGCATTTTAAATGAAAACAAGCATATACATGGGAGTAATTTGGGACAGCAGACAAATTAAGTTTAAAGACTACATTCTCCTTCACATTATCAATCTAAACTGTAAGCAACTGGCTTAATTGTAAAAGGAGACAGAACTAGGATCTTGTTTGCTGGACTGTCTGCAGCCTGGCATAATGGCTCAGCATTTATTCATTAGGCATTAATTAATTTTTTTTTTAATGCTGAAATGTTGGAGCAGTCAGAACTTACCTTAACTTTTTTGAATTTGGTTTTAGCAAACACATATATACAGGTCAAAACACAAAGCCAGGTAACATCTTTCTGTTGAGGGCAGTGTAATAGAGCAAATTTTATTGCCATGTGGAAGTCTGGACACCTGTTCAAACAGACTGTATGGTGCACCTTTTGGCAGTAGATCAGACACATAGGGGAGGATTTTTCTTCCCTTGGATGCTGTAGATATAGATATATTTGGTACTAGTACTGTTTCAGTCCTGGGTGGCAGCTCTTGGGTATCTATAGAGTTCTTCTTCTGCCAGGAATTCATTTATTTCTGGACCCCTTGAGGGACAGGAGTAGGAAGGAACCTCAGCAGAGAACCACAGAAGCAGGTTATTTTGGCAGCCTGCCTCACTTTACAGCTTGGAGAACTTGTCCTAGGAAAAAGATGATGTTCTGATGTGATCTGAAATAGCAGCTTCTCTGCAGCTCTGTTCCTAGAAAATACGATGTTGGAGGCCTGGAGGGGTGTCTCTGTAAACTTCCTGCTTCAGTCTGATGGTACTTCACAGAGATGCATCCTCAGCTCCTATGTGGTCCAGGGTTAGAGTCACCTTATATGCAAAGGTCACAGGTACGGGAGATGAGAATGTATTCATAACATTAATATTATATTAATAATAATTGATAATACTCTTTATTTTTTCTCTTTTCAATAGGAGTCAGAACCCTAGAAAGCCCATGTGAAGTATCAACAAGCACATTCCTGAATGAATGACTTTGTTCTTCAGCACATAACAGCTTCCCTAATGGATCACTGTGATAGAGCAAACATGTATCATTAGTAGTAGTCTGCTTGCCATGAGATGGTGCTCTCCAATAATGTGGAGCTAATAACATGCATATGAAATAGGATTAAGGCTGGGCTACTCATCTTCCTTTGTAAAAATGCTCACTGTTGATGTTTCACTTTCGTCTTTGGACTGCTTTTGCAACTGGCCCTGATATTCTAACAGGCACGTATGTTTGAGAATAAGGAGTGGAAGTGTAGGGCTTCTGTCATTCATGGGTATATTTATGTAGTCATATTCCTTACCTTTTTTAATTCTTCCCACTACTGTAATTCAAATTAGCTCATCATGATAGTTAAAGTGCTGGTGGTTATTATGATGTTTATGCTGGCTATGATCCAGAAGATAAAAAGCATCAATCTTGAGATCTCAGTCTAAGCCAAAAACTGCTGTATTTTTGCTCTACATTTATTTACTGTGATGTTTATTCTAGATCATGGTTATTTTAAGAGACATGGGCTGCTAATCTTGTTAATGAAGACTTGATTTGTCTAATGATGCACACTGCAACTGACTGTTTAAAACAAGTCGCTATCATGAAGGAGGTGCCAAAGTGAAATATTTTGACATGTTTCCAAATGCAGGTGAAATGTTCAGTAAAACACTTGGTGGAAATACTGGGGAGTTCAGAAGAACTAAAGGGGTCTCACAGCTAATGATAATATGAAGTTCTCTCTTAACTGAGAAAGTCTTAGCACCCAGTGTTGGAGCTCTAGAGTTGGACTGTCTTAAAATGAAATTTTGCCAAAACTTCAGTTTACCTTTGATAGCACACAGCTCCACCACAAGCCACAAGAATATTAGGGGGATGCTTTGAGAGCCAGGTTTCAGTCCCACGATGGCTAAACACTCCTCCGTGGTCCAAGAGCATGCCTAACTTGCCTAGCTGTTGTCCTGGTTGTATCCTCAGATGTGGTCATGTGGGGGTGCCTCAAAGGCAGTGAGAAAGCTGAGTGTGTGCTTTGCCAAATGAGGCCACAGCTGAGGAACAGGAGCCAAGTAAAGGAAGTGGAGATTATTCCAGTGGGACTGCATTGATGCACATAGCGGAACTTGGGCCCATGACTTGCCAATAATCATTACAAAATGCATTCTAGACAGAAGTAAAATTGCATAATGCATTTTGAATCAAATCTGGCTACATAAATAGCAGCTATCCTGTAAAGTAGCTTTTACTCAAGTGATTTCATACTGGCAAGATAGTGCCATCACAGTGAATGTCCTTACATCTTTGGGTAAATAAAAGACAACCACTATGTAGAAAAGCTTCTTTGCAATCACAGCATCACTCAGACTGTGTGGTTTGAAGGAAGCCAGACTTGTAAAAAGTGTCAGAAAGTGACACTATCACAACAAAAGCAACACTGTGAAAAAAATCACGTTCTGTTGACATCAGTAACCATGGCATACCAGACATGTCAGCTGGAAGGGACAACAGAAGGTCATCTGGTCCAGCACTGTCAAAATCAGGCCTAAGAACCACACTAGCTTGTGTGGCAGAGCATTAAGAACATCCAGGGATGAAGATCTCATAACTCTCTACGTAACCTGTGTCATTGCTGCAGTGCTTTACTAGTGAAAACTTTATTTTTTAAAGTCCAGCTTTGACTCCTAGGCTTTAATTTGAGGCTGCTGCCTCTGCTGTGTTTTTCTGGCACTCACAAGAAGAGATTGGCACCATTCTTTTTTTAACAGCCCTCAAGACAGTTGTAGGCTACCACCTCTTAGCCTTCTTCTTACCAGACTGAACAAACCTGGCTCCTCAGTTCATCTAAAGGGCTAGATGGAGCAAGAGCACACACTGATTTGAAATCCATGGTTGTATTTGCTGGTCAAAATCTTTGCCAGAGCACCTTCTCTAGAGGAATCCTGAATGGGCATTGATGTATGTACGTGCATTTTTAAGAATTATGTTGTCTGTGTTAAGGTACTGTGACATTCTTGTAACCAATCCCATATTTTCATGAGACTTGAACCTCACTATAGGAAGGGAATATGGCATGAGGTGCAACTGTACATTGTTAACTTCACCAAGTTCAATATAACTATTCCTAAAAAAAAAAGTTAAATATTTAACTTTGTAAATGAATACAGATATGAATTTATGTAATTTTGCAGTTGATTACAGAGAAGCCATCCTGGATTTATCCTGTACTTGATACGTTGTAAACTTTGAGAACTGCCTGAAGTCCCAGGTTTGAAAAATTTACCTAAGTGTGTAAGCATATACACGAGTAATCCTGGGTGAAATCCCAGACTTACTGATGTGAAAGGAAAAACCACACTGATTTCTCCAGGGGTGAAATTAGTTTCACAAAGCTCCTTTTGAATTTTGATAATTGTAGAATAGAAGGCTCTCGTTTAGTGGAGAGTTAGTCTTGTTTCAGCTGTGAAGCAAACCTGGCTTATTTCAGAGCACACATATGGGCATAATCAGTTGTATGAAGGACAACACTAGCTCCAAAGATATCCTGCTTGCTTGTATGGATCGGCAGTGTAAGTCCCTTAGAATATACGCTTTTGAATTATAAATGA
>VWZT01004839.1:328432-344117 GCA_013397055.1 Pachycephala philippinensis | reverse complement strand
AAAAAAAAAAAAAAGGAGGTATGTATGGATGTGAATTTTGTCTGTTGTATGACAGCCTTATTTTTGTAATTAAAGCAAGTAGACTTCTAGTTTGTTACACGAGATGATCTGGAATTTTTTAAATCAGTTTTGTAGTAACGAAATGTAGCTATGAAGTAACTGAAAAGGTCTGGGGAGACTAGAGACATTTATTGAAAGAAATAGGAAATTCTTAACTCTGTTTAAAATTTTGGCATATAAAGTTATGCTTAAGAACCAAATGATCCCAGTTTCTAGCTAATACTTATAACTACCCCACTTTTTAAAATGGAGAGCAGTGTGAGTGAAACTTAATCTTTGTACCTAGCTAAAGTTGCTGTGTGGGCTGACGTGCACGTGCACATTCACTGTATCAGTGGCTTTGATAGAGGTGTTTTTGTTTGTGCCACACACTACTGGATAGTGCCTTGCCAGAAAAAGGACCGTTTCTGTAGGGTCTTCTTAGATGTGCTTAAACTTTGAACTGAGAAAGGGGTAGTTTCTATATTGCTATTTTTTTAATAATACAGTAAATTTATTTTGAGGCCTGAGTCAAAAGGCATGTGCTTTGTAAGACTGAAACAGTTTTTGATGAGTCTTCTGAACTCTTGATTTTTCCTAGGTGACCTTCTTTTTTTTCTCTTTTTCTTTTTGTTGACTGTCTAGAATCAAACCTTCCAAGGGAAGTGAATCTGGAGTAAACCCCATAAATTCATGTTTACACTTACTTTAAGATAAGTATCTGATTCAAATGTTGAGCAGCCCAAGTGCTATCACTGAAGTGAAGAGTAGCTGCCAAGCTCTCAGTGGATTTCTTGGTTGTCTCTCCCTGTCATTTTCCACCATCAGGCCATTTTTTTGAGGTGTCCTATTCAGGCAATACGGTGGTTCAGAAGTAGGACCCTGAAATGGCCTTGTGGCCCTTCACAGGAGTACAAGAGTGGGGTGATCACCAGGAAAATGCCAAATCTCATTAGTCTTCAGTGACTTATTCGCTGGTTTCACTAGATCTTGGCATGAGCAGTGGAAGGAGGATGGAGCCCCGTATGTTCACCCTGCACACAGAGCAGGAGTGGAAGACCCAGTGCAAATGGCCCACAGCTTGTTCTGGCACCCTGAGCAGTGGCTCTCACAGGGGCCCTTGGCTGGCAGTGCCATGTGTGACACCACACAGCACTGCTTTCCACAGGACTCCAGCTGCATCATGGCCTCCTGCTCCCTAAGGAATTTGGGAGGGAAAACAGAAAACATCTTCTTGAGAGCAATCCTTCAGCCGGGGCAGATCCAGCTTACTCCCTTCTTCCTAATCTTTCCCTCTTCCTGATGTGTGTCATCCTGTCCTGTGTAGACCTACCTGTGTGCAAAGCTTCCACTCCCAGCCATCTGTAACACTCCTGGGAGGTCACAAACGCAGAGCTGGTGTTCCCCTTCACGGTGTCAGTGTTCTGTAACTCGGTGGGGGAGGGAGCATGTTGCATCCTAGGTCGTGTACACGTTATGTATTAAACTGTGTTCATCTAATAAAAAATTGTAATTCAAAAGAGACATTTGCACTGTGTTGTATGTGCTAAAAGAAACAATGAAAAAATATGAGTCTTTATTCTTGCTGCATCTCGCTCTGGTGACAGCCTGGTGCTTTGGTTTGGGCAGCCTCTGTGGGTGGAAGCACTGCAGAACTTTTCACCTGGTTCTGATTCTGTAAGATGTTAATTGGCTTTGAACCCCAGTGGCTGCATGGGAATTGCAATGTGTCCAGAATACCTGCTGCTTTGCGGTCTCCCCAGGTAAAGAGTAGTAAAGACAAAAAAAAAATAAAAAAAGGGATGATTTATTGTCTTCTGGTTTTTATACTTGGGTTAGTTGATAAATACCATGGAAATAAAGAGCAGATCCTTTGGGGCCAGGAAGCTTTCACACAATGAAGTTTTGTTCCTAGGGATAAAACCTTCACTGCTTTTTATTGTCTGAAAGGAATGTGAGTTCCTGGTTTGCCTATCCACTTTGCCAATCCATAGAAGGTAATTAAATACATTTTACCATTTAAGTGGCTAACCAAACGTATAGGCTGCATCATTACAGTCTTTCCTTGATTCTCTGTCTAGTAAATATTTTTTAATACCTTATCGTTCCTGTCTAAAACTTGCCCACTGTCTATTGTGGGTGCTGCCATGAAAACTCCATTTGTGACTTCTGCTGCACCCTGGAGTGAGGTTCTGTGCCACCTGCTTTAGGCAGGATGCATAAAAGAGGTACAGATGGAATAGGCAAGCCTGAAATGCCTGCAGTGGGATCCTCAGCTGATGTAGGTTCAGTAGCACCGCTCTGAAGTGAGTTGAGCTGTAGTAGCTCAGCTCTTATGTCATGGTGGGTAGAAGCAAACAGATTTTGCTGCACAGGTGGGCAGGAGCTTCTAGATTTGCAGAGGAAGTGATGTTCTGTGTCACTTTGCTCATGTGGCATCACAGCCTGCACTCTGTGTGAAAACCAGTGGCACTGCCATTCCTCCCACCCGGCTGCCAGAGACTGCACTGAGAGCAGAAAGCAGGCAAAGGTGACACGGTGCAGGATGCTTTGCCACTGGCTGTCATCCTTCCGTGCATCCCAGCTCTGTGTCTGCTCCCGTGCCCGGGGAGCATCAGTGGAAAAAAGTGCTTGAAAGCCTTAGCTGTGTTTGTACACATGCAAGTGTGTGTGTGCCAGTCTGTCTGCATCTCATTCCTACCCCAGAGCAGTCTGGGCTGTGACAAGGTCCTACTGAACTCTCATTTGCTTGATTTGCTTTTTAGGTGCCAGAAGGACTTGCCTTGTTCATTCCATAGACTTCAACCAAGCTGTCACTGAAGGTGCCTTGGTGGTCTCATCTGAAGTAGCCTCCTCAGGCTGCATAGTGCAGCACAAGCAAATATTTTGGGTGCAAGTCCTCTATATGATTTCCTCAAAGGTGCCCATTGCAGGTGATTCAATCTCCTGGAGAATTTGGGAAACAGAAAATTATAGGTTTAAGGAATTAGCACTGTAAAGAAAAGGTCAGCTGGAGCCTTGAAAAATTGTGTTCAGAAGACAAGAAAGAAATTGTTACATTCTGATTGGGAAACAGGGAGTTGAGAAGCAGAGATCTTGAGAAATGTGTGCCAATCTCTAGCTGCTTGGTTGCCCCATCCAGTTTAGCTGTCCACCGTACATAACATCTAGTTCAGGAGAGGAACCTCACTCTCCAGGGGAAGCACACACTTCCAGGTCTGGGTTCTACCCCCTTCAACCAGTGCTGGCATGGAGACAAACCTGCAGAAGGTGATCAGGAGCCCAGGGACAAAGCCAGGCAAATAACACGGAGCTGTAGCAGGTGAGGTTTGCTGAAGATAACAGCTCAGTTTTGTCCCATTCTGCTTCTCCACCTGCTGCTAGCCCATTACTCCTCTTCATTAAATACTTCCAGTTCACACCTTCCCAATAGGAAAAGAGTAATTATCAGATTTGATGGTTTCTGCATGCATTTCCAAGATAGCCTCAGCCAATTTTCCTTCTTCCCAGCCAATTTGTGTGTCAACTTCTCTTTCACAGGGCAAAGCTGCAAGGAAAGCACACACAGTGCTGGATATGGCATGGGTGCTGCCATGTGGGGCTCCAGTCTACAGCACATGAGCACCAGTCCATCCCTCACTTGCAAAATCCATCCCATGGAGCCTGATGTTAAGGCTAACAGCTCTTCCCTTCTTTTTTCTTTAGATTCTCTGAATTTCACGGTGTTATATGCTTAATGGAGGGAAGTGGGAAGAATATGGGTGTGAAGAGGTCAGCTTTTCAGGTGTGAGAGCTAAGAAAGACTAATCACTCTTGGGCATGATAAGAGCAGCACACTGATGTGTTCAGATACATAACTTTTATCATTTAATTGTGGATTTTCTAATTAAAGCTGTATCTGGACAGGGCTCTAGTTTTCCTGCTTCGGCTTCCTTTGCCCACACACCCATCTTGTCCTCTTTCAGCTATTGCCTAATGGCTGTCTGCTGGGAAGAGCCCTTGCAGAGTCCTCTGGTGGTATCACCTGCCTGCAGCAGTGACACAGCCATGTGCCATCTCCAAAAGACAGGAAAGCTGCTTGCTGAGCTGGCTGTAGTCCCACAAGCACTGCCTCTGACTGGTGCTGCAGAGTCTGGGCATCCTGCTGCTGCCCCACCCCCTGCACCCCATAATGTCTGTTTAATGGTTTTCACTGCTGACCCCTGAGGTAATGGTCTTCCTACTATGAGACTTCTATAATCATTGGGACTCTTTGTATCATTTTCCTTCAGCACATTTTAACCTCTGGGTTTTCATAGCTCTAAATCCTCTGGTTTTTTTCCTGGTTTTGGTGGATATGCTTTTTTTTTTTCCTTTTAGATGTATTCCATGAGTGGTGTAAATTTGAGTTCGAGCCATGAAAGGGCTTTTAGGTTGGAAGAGCTATACAGCATTGCTGTGAAATATGCTCTTGAGTCATTAAGGTAAATTGCTGTAGCTGCTCCAGCTGGACTATAATACTTAAGCCCTAAGTGGCCATTTCATGTCCTTTGGAACATTCTTGCTCCGAGCAAAGTGTGGGTATCCATCACACCCACTTATACCTACTGAAACCTGCACAGGGGGTGGCATTTCAACGTAACAAATTTCATGGTCTGCATTAAATAATAAGCCTAGAGGAGAATCTTGAGTTACAGAGACAAGACCTATGCTGTTTCTGTTGCCACAGAGTCTATTTCATAAGACTACTCAACTCCAGCTAAAATCACAACATTGGGTTGATATTTTTTTCCTGCATTTTTTTTGGCTCTGCTGTGCTAGTTGGAAGGTTGTCTCAAAATCCTGCTTCTCTTGCAGCAAAAAATAAACTTTCTTCCAAATTCCAGCTGAACTTTATTCGTGGCCAGCTTGTCTTCACTGTCATGGTTGTTCTTTCATTTGAATAAATCTCCCTGGCAGGAATTCCCTGTCATATGAGCTGGTTTCTTCTGCCTTAGCTATGCTTTTGTCAGGTGGAAGAAGTGGCTGAGTCAGTGCAGAGTCCAGTTCTCCTGATGGCACCACTGACATCCAGGGCCAGTTGAGATCCCCAGGATGAGGAGATTCCCACTAGTCAATAGCATGGAGTAGCTCCATGAAGCAAGCCCAGAATGAGCTCTTTAATTACTTCAGCTAGCAGAATTCATAATTAGAGATGATCCTGATACTTGCTCTCAGTGTCTTGGCAGAAGTGTTGCTGTTTAACAGTTTCTCGTTTTAGCCCTGATTGAGCTATTGCTCCAATTTAGCATATTTCCTGGCATATTGTGTGGGCAGATGAAAGAACTGTGCTTGCTAAATACATGAATTAAACATTCTCTTGACAGACTTTAACCTTCAGTTAATTCAAAGGTGTCAGAAAAATCGATAGCCAGGGATGCGCTCCTTGAACTTACAACAGCTGCAGGAGTGAAATACAGACCTGGAAAAGACCATGGGTAGCCAGCCATCTTTTAAAACTTTAAAAATTTTATTTCAGTTTAATAGACATATATATTAAAAAATATTTGTAAAGGCAGATCCCAATTCCCCACTAGTTCGAACAAGGAACTTGACTATCCCTGTCAGACAGCAGCTACTCCAGCGTAAAATCCTGTGTGTGAGGGGCCTGAGATGTGTTGTGGTCATGGCTCGGTCTGTGGGCCGTGGTGAGCAAGGCAAGGGCAATGGCCACTTTTCCACAAGTATGTACACAATCTGTCTCCTTCCTTTCAGCAGCTGATTGCTGCCTGCTCTTTCTGCACAGGGCTCAAGCTCTCCCCCTTTCCCCTTCTCTGGCAGGTCTTGCTGCTGCTTCTCATTCATCCCCAGCACAGTGCTGCTGCCTGGATTTCCTAATGTCCAGGCAGAATCTCTAGGTTTGTCCCAACAAAATCACTCTTGTGGTGTTTGCTCCAACCCGCTCCCTGCATGCATCTCTCAGCAGGCTCCCACAACTGAATCCCCCACCCCTTGTTGTACCATCCTACCTGGACTTCCAACACATTTATCAGAGTATTTTCCAGTCTTCTCTCCTGGCTTTACACCTTTTTGTACCTTCAGATGCAATCTCTGTGCTGTTGTGTCTTCTCTTTGCCATCACCCCCAGCTTCACATCAGTCTTCCTGCCTTGTGTCACCAGCTGAGAGGTTATGAAGATGAATGAGAAATTTTGGGATATTTTATAAGGGGAAATGTAACAAACATACTGATTATCTTCTTCCCAGGGTAATCAACTGCCACTGCAATGCACCACTCACCAGAAAATGTCACTGTTGGCGGTGCCGGAGGGCAATGAAGGACTCAGAGACACGAGTGTGGTCAGCAGAAAGGAATGAATTATTTAATTAATAAAGGATGGGGTTTTATGCGTTTAGTTCTTTTAGTGTTTTCCTAAATGGCAAGAGGTATTGGACCTCTAACTAACTACCTATCAGGGTGATTGGCCAATTCACACATCATTCATTTCTCTAGTCGGTATCACAACAATTCTAATTCTATTCGCAGGTGCAAGATTAGCAAAGTCTGTTTACAGAAAACTTTATCATGTTTTGCATAGTTTCACATGAGAAAGAACAAAGCTCTCACAAACTGCTGCTGAGAGCTGAAATCTTCTTTGCTAAGGCTTTTTAGCATTCATAAGAAAATACCTCTCACTGTGGCAGCCAAAAGCCGCCAGAGAAGATGCATCACTGCCCCAAGGGGTGCTATGGAGTTCATGCTCTCCAGACCCCGATGGGACATATGCTCTTATGTTTAACAATAATAATAATAGGAAGAAAAACACTGTTGCATATGTCCTAAAATAATGGAGAATAAAACATGAAATGGTGACTGCTTCAGCAGCTTTTCCCAGCTAAAGACTGGGGAGAGTTTTGATTGTTGTAACTTACAGGATTTTGTTTACAATGAAGACCTGCTCAACATCCTGTCAGTGTTAGGATGACCTAAAATTTATATTAGTCTCCAGGGATGGTGATAGTTGAAACTAGAAAAGCATTTCAGGTTTTCTTAGCTTCCTCTATCCCACCCAACTACATTATCGTAACTTAGCAATATCTTCAACCAATCAGCAGCAGTCCTTATAAAAGAGGCTCTTAGATACTTAGCGCTATGGGGGATCAGTAAAGGCAACCTATATAATTGTTGTACCTTTCTGAAGACCTTTTTCACATCCTGCGGAATAAAAAGGGAGGTGGAGGGCTGAAAAAAGGGTGAAGTTAGAGAATGAGGTCTCTAGTGAATATGGTCTTCACGCTGTGCTGACTGAAGATGTTCACATTAGAGATGTTTAGAAAAACATCACCCACTTTCCTTGTAGAATAAAGAGATGGAAAACAAGCCAATGCAATAATTATTTTTCACATTTTTCTTGGAAGATAGAAGCCCCAAAGAGAGAATTTTTTTTTATGTGCACTTTCACTCACCCATTCACCTCATTTTTCATTGAGAAAGGCTTCGATGGAAGATTATTTTACCAGCAGTTCCATTAATAATAAGTTCACCTCATAGAAATTAGCACAGGAAGCTGTTCAATAGCCTTCTGTTTCTCCTGCACCTCCTTAGCTATCCGTGTTTGGAAGGTGCTGCTGTAGCACCATCAGCACACATTGGTGTGGTGTTCCCCATCTTGATCAGGGATCACCTGATCACCTCTGAGGGA
This sequence comes from Pachycephala philippinensis, assembly GCA_013397055.1. Taxonomy (NCBI): domain Eukaryota; kingdom Metazoa; phylum Chordata; class Aves; order Passeriformes; genus Pachycephala; species Pachycephala philippinensis. Next base: position 336,418 of record VWZT01004839.1, on the reverse strand, counting down.
GAGCCTGCCTGCTTTGGGAATCACCTGATCACCTCTGAGGAGAGCCTGCCTGCTTTGGGAAAGCACAGCCGTGTTATCATGGACATCTGGATGGTCCACCAGTGCAGAGTGAGGCACCGTGTTACCAAGGAGCGGTAATCTACGGGAAAACTGGAAACCAGCTTTTTCCAAAAATCGAAGTCACGGATTTTCATCTCCACGTGCTCTGGAGGACAATCTCCTTTGGTGATGCCACAAAGTGTCAGTCGTGTATCAGAGCCAATGAAGCCAAGGGAAGGGAAGGAGGGAAGAGCCTCGCCCAGCCATGATGGGGTGTGGATGGAAGCAGGGAGCTTGGATGTGCTGTCTGTCACTGACATCTAGAGGACGGCACAGACAGTCTGTACATTGTGAAACGTGAGGTAACCAAACCCTGAGTATGGTGAGCCTTCCCTGGCCCGGCACCACCCACAGGCACAGAGATACTTGCACCTGGAACTCGCTGGCTTTCCAAACTCATGCCACCTTCAAGCATTTTACCCAGTTTGAGCACTGACATGGCATCTTTTGCTGTCTGTGAGGCACCAGCACTGCTGTCTTCTGTGGGTGCCTTCTCGTCTTCCTCTCCCCAGCAAACACAAAATTTGAGACTGACCAAACCAACTCACAACAACAAAAGTTTCCTCATGGGCAACAAGCTGGCAGAACCATTGCTCACCATGGCTGTGAAGCCCACATGCTTTACTGAGCCAGGTGAGATAGGTCAGGGGGTGGCAGAGCCCCCTGTCTCTAATGCCAGGGTCCATGGGCACGTGCTTGGCACCCTGTGCTGCTGCAGTGTCGGTAGGAGGCTGTGGGGTGCTGCTGGGTGCTGTAGGGTATAAGCCCTACCACAAGGTGTGTCCCCTGCCCCACTGGACTCTGGCTGGGAGCTGGATGGGATCCCTCTGGTTGGAGGAGCATCCAGGAGCACTGTGTGATCCTGTTGTCACTCATTTGTGTTACGAGCACTTTCCGCCTGCCTATAAAGAACATGTTGTTCAAGCCTCTGTTAAAGCAACATAAGGCAGCTTTTAAAATTAAAGAAAGTAAGTAGGGGTGTTCCTGATAAATTAGCTTTAATTTTAGAGACATATTTTCACAGTAGGCTCTTCTTCTTGGCACATCTGAAGGAGAAGAAAATGAAAGTTATTACAGACATACCACCTTCTCCATGTCCTTCTGCCAACATTGTGTAGAAAACAACAGAAAAGGCTCAAACAGCAATTCATACCATTTCCACAAAGCTTTAGAGGGATTATTTTTAACTGCTTACAGCTCTTTGGGCTAGGCTGGATTCTTTTGCCCCAGGAAGTGGTCAGGAATCACTTCAAGCCAAGGAGCTGCTTCTGCATCAACCAGGGCATCACCAGCAGCAAAAAAGGAGTCATTATCCCACTCAGCACTTGTGAGGCCACACTTGGAATGCTGTGTTCAGTTTTGGTCCCCACTAGGCAAAAAGAGATGTGGACAGGCTGGAGAAGGTCCAGAGAAAAGCCACAAAGACAATTTAAAGACTAGGAAGACTCCACATGAGGAAAAGCTGAGAGGGTTTGTTCAACCTTGAGAAGAGAAGGGAGGCACTATCACCATGCTCCACTATTTATACGAAGAAGATGGAGACTACCTTTTTACAAGGAGTCACATTGAAAATACTAGGGGTAGGGAGTAAAAGTTACTCCTGGGGAGATTCTGACCAGAGACATGAGGAAAATTTTTCACAATGATAACAATCAGCCATTGGAATAATCTCCCCAGGGAAGTGGGGGATTGCCCAGCATTAGACACTTTGAAGATTTGGCTGGACAGCGTCCTGGACCATCTTGCCTAGACCATGTTTTTGTCAAGAAAGGTTAAACCAGATTGTCCATGAGGTCCCTTCCAACCTGGTATTCCATGGTTCTAGGATTCCTCTCAGGGTAGCTGAGCATGCACGCAGCAGCTCAGCACTCTGTTTAGACTGCATCAAATTGGCACATAAAGGGTAATTGCCCAGGCTCAGGGATTACCCCACACCTTGGTTTTTCAGCTCACCTGGACAGTCAGTCCTCATAAAGAAACTGAGAAGAATAGTAAAAGGATGAGTAAACTGTTTTGCACAAAACTAATAAAAATTTTAGAGGGATTTTAATTGAGTGCTGCATTTAATTAGCTTTTCCCATGCTTTCAGCTTTGCTCTCTGGATTTACAAGGCTGAGTTCAGTGAGGGCAGGTAAGGTACTATGTGTAACCTGTGCCACTGCTTCCCAGCAGCTCTGCACATTGGCTCTGGTCAGCCACCCCTATTGCTGCCTACTTTCCTGCTGGGGAGGTTCCTGCACACTTGCTTTTGCAAGGATTGCATCCCAGTGGTTGACATTTGGGGATTTATTTTATTTCATTAGACTGATGAAAGACCTTAAGTAAAAAGAAGTCAACAGTGAGCATGGTCCTCATGCCTGTGGTAATAGAAATGGCATTTCTGCTTCTCCTGCACACCATGCCAGGAAAAGCAGACAAACACAACAAAAAGAAAGTAGGAAAATCTGCTCATCTGCAGTGAAAGCATGTTATGTGTGGAAAATAAATTGGGCAGCGGACACCTGGTGGTGTTTCAGTGGAGCTGAATGGCACAGGGACTGACTTCTTCACAAAGCTTTAAAATTGCAAAATTCTTCCAGTTATGCTCTGGATCAAAACTCCCAAATATTTATTGTTCCATGTCATAAGCCAGTCAGTAGCCACTATCCTTAAACCAAGAAAATTTCTTCAGTGGATGGAGAAAGGTTACTTTATTCCTCATCCCTGTTCTCCCAACCGATGGGGCTGTCATTTACTGTTTCAGCATAGACCCTAGTGACAGAGGTGTATGGGCGAGGTAGAAATGGCCCCAGCTTAGGGGACATCACTCCCCTGGGCCAGGAGCCACCTCTTTGGAGTGCTCCTGCATGAGAACGATGGCTCTGGGGGCCGTTTTGCACCATCTGAGACAGCTGGTGTGGAGGACAGTTACTGCATGGCCAGGGAAGACTGATTGAGGCAAGTCCAGGGGCTCAGCTCAGTGCCACGCAGGGACACCCCAGCAATCAAGCCAGTTGCTAAAGGAAATCGATTTTAGAAGCAGATGGTTTAATTAGAGCACTAAGCTCCCTTGTTGTAATGCTATGTCTCCAGATAGTTTCACTGTATTATTAACAAGTCTCTTGTACTTATTTCTTTCCTGTTACTTGACAGATGCTTTCATCAGGGTTATATAAAGTCCTGTTTTCATCCCTACTTTGCCTAGAAATAGATTAAAGAAAAGCTGAAATACAGATTAATAATTATACGCAGAGAGAAAAATTTACCACATACATTTTTCAAGTAAAAAAATGCAATTTTAAGCCAGTTGCCTTATTGCTCCTCAGTAGCATGTGCTTGCCTAGGAGTGGTTTCTCCAGGGAAGCAGCTGTTTTGCTGAGGCTGACAGGAGCTCTGCGCCGCTGGGGGAGAGGCAGAGTGAAATGCCTCTCCTTGCACAGGCACACAGAAATGGGAAAAACCCCTCAGAGAATTTCAGTGCTGCTGCTGTCAAGACAGAAAATTAGGTTGCAATTAGGCAGGCCCCTCTGAATCTCTGTTGCTTCTCCTACACACATTACTGAGCAGCCAGACTGAAGTGATGTAGAAAGACACAAGTTCACCAAAATTCCTGGAGTAAAGTTAGCCCTCCTTATTGCTGGGTTCAGAGGAGCACTCGCAGGAAGCAGAAGCTTGCCATCAATGGTGCCCCTGCATGCGTGCTGGGCTGTGTGGGCAGAGGGACCAACAGATGTACAAGCACATCTTGAATATAGCAATGTGCTTTCTCACAACCCAAACCACCTGAAGCACAAGCTCTGTTAAAGCAAACCATGGTCAGAGCAGCCACAAGACATAAACAGCACTGTTCTCAATTGTTTAAATATTGGTTACAACCCTCCAACATTAAGGATTCCATCATGATCATAGCAACTCTACAGATGCCCCCACCTCATCAGTTGGCATTACCACTGAATAAATGCATCATCGTTGTGTGGACATTAATTACAGTCCAAAAACTGAATTCATCCTTTAGCCTTTTATTCAGTTTAGACAACATATTAACAGTGGGATGTGGCTTAGCTCAATTTGAGGTAAGCAAATGGATGTCCTTTCATGAACAAGGCATCAAAGTTCTCATTACTGCAAATGGACATCTTGGGAAGGCTACTTGAATGCAGGCATTTGGCTGTCTGATCCTGGACCCAAATCCTGTCATCTGTGGAAAAGATAACAGATCTGCATACTTTATTTCGTGTCCATCTCCAATGCACCAGTGTCACAGCTCCCAGACCTCCAGGGATACGCTTTCTTCCTGCTTGTTCTATGCCCAAAACTTTGCTGTAGTCACTGTGAGGCCAGATTTTGGGAATGGAGGGAAATTAGAAAAAGCCTGCTTAGAAAGTTCCATCTTTTAGTAAAAAAACCTCATTTCAGCATAAAATGAAAGGCCAGTCAAAGCAATTTGGTATTACAAGAACTTTGAAGGTCTCAGCTGTGCTTAAGATTTTCTCCAAGCCTGTGTGTTTGCATTACATTTCTTTTCGACTGAAAATGCGCTTAGTGCTAATAAGGTACTAACCTGGTTGTGCCTGATTTTACATATCAAAAGAGAGCAGAACATCCTTGAATTGTTCTTGAGGGAAGGACAAGACAAGTCAGGGAATGGGACAATCTCAACGTTCCCTAATACGTTGCTTTTAACGAACTGCATGAAATAAACAATAAGCACTACATGTTACAGGCTCTGTGGTTAACTAAAAGAGGCCATAACCCTCTGGAATTTGCAAGTGCTTTGTATGAACTAAAACAGTCTGGCTGACATCTGCTTTTGCAGCAGATTTCCCATAGCATCCAGCTATTCCAGTTTATTCATAGTTAAATAACAACAGAGACATCTGCTTTAAAAGCAAAAGTAAACCTTCCAAAGCAGTTACAACTCCATGGTCTTGATACCTGTTTTTTTAAAGCAATGGGACCATCTTCCTTTCAAAATGGCCTTTAATTAATCTCCTTCTTCCAACTACCTCTATAAATACTACCATCGTCCATGGTTTGTTATCACAGTAGATTATGGAACTAGAAACAACACAGAAAGACCTTTTAGATAAGATTACAGGGAATGCAGCCATGGCAGCACAGGAAGGAGCAGGAGAGGCACAGAGCTTAGCAGAAATGTCACTGACATGAGAAATGATAACCTTTAAAAATGTTTCCTATGAAGTAGAGATCAGGAAAGAATATAATCAGATCTTTACTGATATCAGGTAAGAACATAAACCGGTCTTTATTGATATCAGATAATACAAAAAACCTCTTACATGGAAAATGCTTACTCAGGCTTTTCTGCTCAACTGGCATTTCATCTAATTTAGGTGTTGGGAAGGAATATCAATCAATGGAGCAAGTGACTCCTTTCACACTGGCCAGCTGTCTTCATAAAATGTTTCATAAATTATAGGAAAAAAAAATAAAGTCCTGTTCATCTGTGCTTTTGTAGTGAAACATCACCACCTGTTTTTAATTGCACGTAAGGAAGCCCAGGTTTCTTCTGTGTTTTCCTCTACCCTTTCATCAGGGTGTCCCAATCATAACATCCTATTATCTTGTTTACAAAATTGCTTGTCTTGAATTTGCAGCCAGTGCCTGAGAGGGGAACCGACCAGCTGCAGGGACAAGAGAGGTCTCCCAAAACTTGTGTTCCTACTAAAATTACTACGATAAACGATTTATCACCTCTAAGCAAAATGTCTGCCAACACAAAATACTTTCCCCAGATACTTAGAAAGGAAAATTGCATTTTCCCCATCAGGTGTCAAGTAATGAGGCAAAATGCTTTGGTTTTCTTACTCCCCTTTTTAGCCAAACCCAGGTCTGGTCAATTCTCAGCAAAGCTGTATCACCCAGAAAATTTGTTTCCTCCCTGAAACAAAGCAGCAGAGTGCATATCTGTTCAAGCACAAACCTTCATGCAGATAAACCCACCTCCAGCAGTGACAGAGATGGACAGAGCTGAGCCCCAGAGACATTTTGTGTAGCCTCCAGTCAATAGGAGCTTGTACCTCCAGTCAATAGCGGGTTGTATCTGTGTTGTTGCCCTGCCCCTGCCTCACTGCCCAGACTGGCATAGTGCTCAGAGTGGGTGTCCCTCCAACACCAGGAAAGCATTGTGGGTTGCAGAGGACAAGGATGGTGTTGAGATGGTGCCTCTGTAGAAAGGAGGATGGTGTCCCAAGGACATGTTCAGGCTAATGACTTGTGACTGGGAAGGGAGAGCAGGATGTGCCGTGAACACAAAAAAACAAGGTGAGAAAAACATGTACAGGAGAAGCTTTATATGGGAAAAGACAGTGCTTGAGCTTACCTGAAGCTGAATAGGGGAATCGAGACACAGGCAAGATGTCGTGTCTCAGAAAGCATACAAGACAAGCCAGCTGAAACTAGTATGAATGAGGTAATTCAAGGGGAATTCAAGATCTTTTGGGAAATTGAGCCTTGTAAGGGCTGCTGTGCCTAGGAAACCAAACCATTAATGACATTTAATGCTGAGATTGCACATGTGGTGGTGTCAGGCATTTGGACATAAATGTAGCAAAACAGGGATAACCAGGTTGTTTGTTTGGGAGGAGACTGGGTGGAGAAAGCGAGGCAAAAGTGATGGAAAGAAGAGCAGAAATGGGGGCCAAAAAAAAGGAGAAAGTGGCAGTAAAACCATTCCGTGAACATCAGGAGGTGGGAAATTCACTGGCAGGAGCATGGACACCTACAGGCAGTGCAGATGATGGGCACATCTAAAGCCCACTGGGATGCTGAAGGAAACACCTTGGATAACCCACTGGACTCCCCATCAGTCAAAAGGATTTGTGTGGGAGGGTAGAGCAGGGTGGAAACGTACTACAGTGACACATGGAGTGGGATGGCACAGGGAGGAGTGGCAGAACTGGAACACCTTGGAAATTACCCAGGTGTGATCTGTTCAAGTTTCCCATTACATTTTTCAGCCTCATAAACAGGTAGATAAAACTGCAGTCATTCAATGGAAAAAATCATAGTGTTATCATCCATCCTAAATATAAATATAATGAAATTCATATTGCCTACCCTAAAAATAAAGAAAAAGAGTCTTGCATGAGGCTTTGAACATTCTTTTTGTTTGTGAAAAAAAATCTTTGCATTCAATAGGTGTTTCTTAATGCAGGGGCAGGTAAGGTGAAACATTTGTTGACAGATACATAGTTAACTTGGCTTCTCCTCTTTACGGTGAATGATGACGAAACATTTATGGATTTAGAAAGTGACAGAGTAGTGTTCATCATTTATGAGATGGCTTATAAACAAATATTATTGGACAGTTCCCTATTAACCAGCTGTTCTGGCAGATAATAGTTCAGCGCCGAGCACTGTCATATCAGGTGTGGAATGGCCTCTGCAGCCTTGCACATCTCCATGGGCCTGGGAGTGCAAAACACGGAATGGCTCTCATTGGGTTAAGCACTCAGAAACTCTCCAAGTGCATCCGTAATCTTCTTACTGGCTAAGCTGGTTGGGAAGCAAGTGGCTGAGATTCTGCTGACCTTGCCCAAGGGTCATCTAAGTCCATACAAACTGCAGAGGGTCTCAAGACTGCAAAGGCAGTGTGCTGGCCCTGCTCAAAATTATTGTTACTGCATCAGAATCGTGTGGTTGCCTTGTCTGCATGAGCATCTAGAAGAAATATGGGGGTAATAGTGATGATAATCTGCTGTAATTTGGAGAGTTTGACAAAATTGACAAAAGGAAAATAATGGTTGCAGGAAAAAACAAATGTGCGTTTTTCAGCAGAACTAATAACACCAAATTCAGGTAAAGGCCAGGGATTTATTTTCTGTGGTGCTCATTGAATGCCCTGAAGCACAAAGTTTCCTAGACATTATATTATATTTAGATTAA